>JAUTXW010002694.1:0-207500 GCA_030620095.1 Kuschelorhynchus macadamiae | reverse complement strand
ACATGTTAAACCAGGCAAGCTTGATTTTTGTGCAAAATTTTAAGTCAATTGGATAAGTAGCTTTTTCTGTAGTTACGTCACTGGCCATATTCTCACAGCGCTCTTTTATCGCCGCTCTTTTAATTGGCGCTCATTGGTACAGCGTTGTTTTATTACAGAGTCCTTCTGGTTAAACAGAATGTGACGCACAATTGTGCGAATTATAAAATCTTCATTTCCGTCATCCATACAACGTTTTCATTTTCAAATAAATGTTACTTATGAAGAAAAATGCAACAATTTAACAACATTATTTATAAGTTTTATTTCCTAGGAGTCACAATGTCAATATCTGAAATTACTACCCTACTGGGGTAGGCTCAGACATGCTCTTAGGGTTATTATAGTTTTTTAAGGGTTATATTACCTCTTCTCCTGCGGGATCTATAACAACTCCACCTGCCTCAGTGATAATAAGTTCTCCTGCTGCTATATCCCAAATGTGTATTCCAAATTCAAAATAGGCGTCGGCTGCGCCACACGCAACCATCGCCATATTCAAGGCTGCAGACCCTAAAGCTCTTAACCTAAAAAAAAATTATATTGTATATATCATATTAGCAAACATCAAGGAAAGCGAATAACTAAACTATTCAAATTAACAATTAAGAAAATATCTTAGTGGCATATTGATCCCTACTCTACTTGACTGAAGAATTTGACATATCTTTATTATGACTACTTCTATTCCGATAATCTCAATATTGACTTTATATTACAATTTTTTACAAACCTTCTAAATTTTTATGGTACAGGTGTACATCTTTTTCATAGGTTATCCAAGTAAAGTACCTTATTATTACAAAGAATGATAAATGGAGGTACCAACCATTGGCATTAATTCAGATAAAGTCAATGCACCAACAAAACAATTTTAAGGGAAAACTTTAAGCCCTATCTATTTAAGTAGAACATATCGAAGAGATAACGACTGTAGCTATGAATAAAATTAAAATACAATAAACGATACAAATAGTGACGGCGAAAATAGAAGGATGTGGTGTTTTGTAGAAATTAGTTTTTTTAAGGACATTTAAATCGATTTTAAGTAAAACGACATACGAAAAATGGTGCAGGCAAATATCTTGATGGCATAAAATTTAAGGACTCATAGCGAAAATGCTTGAATATTTTACTACTACTAAATATTGCAACTTGCATAATGATCTATTGTGAGAGCATATAATGTGTTCAATAAAACTGAAAAAAAAACCAATATAGGTAAACATCTTTAGGCTTTAAAATTGTGAGGTCATTAGCGTAGATTTTTTGTGGTATAAAAATTAAAACTGGGCACTGATTTTGATAAAATTATATATATCTTTATTTGAATATCACGCGAAATATTTCACTCGTGCAATTTATATGACTGTGAACTTCATATATATGACATACCATATATTCACGACACATTGTTGACACTGTTATCACTAAAATCATAGCAATTGCGTCAGTGCAATATTTCAAGTAAAGGAGTAAAATGAATACTGAAATGTCTACATTTACAATTTATAAACACTACTGAACCTCCATGTATAAACTGTAATGATACATGTGTGTAACTAGATTTCTAAATTAACATACCCTACGTAAATCCTAATACTACTAAAACATACTTAAGCTACCTGAATTGTAAAAGGTACTTTTTATATTTAGAACGAAATGAAACTAGGTTACATAACTCGAGATCACTATACGTATAAGTAAAGCATCTTTGGAAAAGGGCAGTTTCATGATGAGGCACTGTCAGATGATTTCGACATCGTAAAACTCGACTATGTACGCGATCACGAAAAATAAGTTCCTGTCAAGTACACCAGAGTGGACCTTTTTAAAGATTTCCACAAACATAGGACAAAATGCAGTTTCAGAGTGCCTGATATGTTGCCATTTGTGGACCAATGGGACTCTACTTATATCAGTGGCGTATATAGGGGAGTTTGAGGGTTAAAACGCCCTCCAGAGCTACTTTGATTTAAGGTAAAATTATAGAAAAAGTATAACATAATAACCTTTTTTCGGGTTTGGAGGGAAACCAGTTTTACCTATAGTTAAAATAAAATAATAACATATACGCCACTGACTCATATTATTGTAATATTGACTTACTTGTGCATCATTTTTTTCTTTAGTTTCAAAAAGAATAGTCAGGACTTAAAAAATATAAAGTTATATCAAACCAAAATAGAAATTAAATAAATATAAATAGATTATCTTTCGAAATGATATATTTATTTGACTATTGTAGTAGCCACCTAATGTAAGCAAAATAATCTGATTTGAGTATGGGCAAATATAGCTTTCCTACATTGAAATTACTATTTAAATGTACTCTAAGGAGCAAAGCAATTCGCTGAACCTTATCTTAAAAGCAAAAATTACTGTGTGCCATGATTTAAGAACAATCCAAATTAATGTTATAAACAAATATAATTTAACTACAACATTCTCTGATAACATACATAAAAATTACAAAGGTTATTTGAAGTGTAATCACTAATAAAGTTGCGTTGTCGAAACATTGATGCAACAATGTCAAATCTACATTGCATTCTTGATTGAAATAATAAAAGAATCTTACCCATGAACTTGTGGCATTAAATTTTGTTGATTTTCCAAAATTATTTTTCTTCGTTCTGGGTCTCTATTTGTTCCAAATTCCATCATGATTAGCGCATCTGATAAGTTTTTTGTACCAGAAACTGTAATTTTTTCTCCATTTAAAAAGGCGCCCTTGCCTTTCTGGGCTGTGAACAATTGGTTGAGCATGGGATTATATATTATACCTATAGCCGGTAATTTATCGATGAACAATGCTATAGATATACATGAATGTGGAAATGAATGTACAAAATTCATTGTTCCATCGATAGGATCTATAATCCAAGTTGGGACGCCTGTAAGCTCACATTGGGCTCCACTAGAAACTCCTTCCTCGCCAATAAATTTATGGTCTGGAAAAGATTTAGACAGACCATCAATTAGAAGTTTTTCGACTTCCTGATCTGTTTCTGTTACAAAATCTATTGCACCAGATTTAGTTTCTACTTTTTTTGTTCTAGACGATATACGTTCTTTAATTAACTGAAACAAGTAAATAAGTAAACATGTACAAAAATATAACTTGCCATTGAAATTGACTGACTAAGTCTAGCCAAAAAGTATCTATTTTCCTTGTGTTATCTCTATAACGAATGTCAATCTAAGTAAATGCTGAATAGAAGTTAAATTTTATACATCCAACAAATGTAAAACAACATAGACCTTTTTGGCAACATTTGTGCAAACCTCTATAAGGGTAATACCTTCTTAAAGTTTAGGTGGACTTAGTTTTATAATTTTACAATTTTACTGCAAATTGGGTCTTTCCAAAAACAAATGAAAAAATACTTTATAAGTAGGTGTTTTATTCAACCTAGAGATGAGTAAGTAAGCCTTTCAACTCTTGTAAAATGTTACAGTTTCATTTAATGTGTTTTACTACATATTTATTTTTATATATTTTTTAAATATCTAGTATATTACTATAATACTAGTCAGTTGCTGGGTTGTATTCAGGACTGGTCTTCCTATCACAGGATCGGCTGCTGGGTTGTCGTTTACAGGGCCGATCTTCCTTGTCTATGTCTGAGACACATAAATCTACTCTTCAGACCAGTTGCTGGACTTAAGACTAGTACCTTTTTTTAAATCTTAAAGTAGATGCAAAATACCGCTCTACCCGATATTTCTCTCTCTCTCTCTCTCGCTCTCTCTCTCTCGCTCTCTCTCTCTCTCACTCTCTATCTCTTAAAATTATTTTTAACACGCTTTTATTGGCCTAACTACTCGTCTGGTTGTATATTTGTATGTCTGGTTCAAATCTTGTAATGGATTTTTGGGTATTTTCGACTGCACATCATGAATTTTTGTCAACATTTAAAAATTCATGATGGTGACAACATGGCGGCGAAACTTTCGGATTGAAATCCTTGCGGGATCGCAGAAGTTATCTTGACTTGTGTATCTTTTTTAAGATTGTAAATAACATAATTGTTTCACCTGAAATATTGGGTTCAAGACATTTTTATGTTCCTTCTAGGAATTTAAGAGGATCTCCTCTGCTCGTCATTTCCAAAATATGCCATACATTAGAATTGTCACCAGGGTCAATGATCACCATAACACAGAATTTTTTAGTGGCTCCTTGTATTCCTATAAGCATAGATTAAGGTCTGGAATATTTGAATAATGTATAATTTAAGCTTGCTATAGTTTTTTTTAAAGATATTTTGTAACAAACTACTTTGTAGATTCCGCATGTTATAGTAGATTTAATATTATTATATATAAAATGATGATACCGTTGAATAAATAAATAAATAAACTACTAATTACCAGCCCAAGTTTTTAGCTCAGATAATACTTGCTCGTCACCATTAGTATTAGCGATCGACAGTATTGTTTGAGCGCTCAATTTTCTTTTGTATGATATTGATATTTTAAAAATGCAAATTTTAAAACTTTGTAGTTATCTATATACAATAGTAGTTGTGGATGTTTGCGAGTGCATATTCGATTTTTCAGTTTTAGATATAGAGCAGGTAACAGCAAGTACTTGAGATATATTAACATGCATTTCCTTCAAGTTTTCCACACTTACCTACTTCTTGATTGTGCATCCTCCCTTACATTATCCTTACCCTTTATATCGTGTATTTCAAAATCCTCCAAATCTAAACTCATTCTAGTCAATATTGATGTCAGTCTACAAGAAAGGTGAACCAGAAGCCGTTTCCAACTACAGAACTATATCAGTTTTACCTCTTTTTGGTAGGGTTTTTGAGGCAGCGTTAAAACAGCTACTCTCGAATTTCATGGAGAGCCCGCAGCTCCTGAATCCAAGTCAATCTGGATTTCGTGAATGAAAATGAAAATTGGAATGCCTGCCCCTGCGTACGCCTATGGCTCAATAGATCTTTTTTACTTGAAGAGAGTAGCATTTGAAACATTTATTTTATCTACCAAGTTTCAATAAAATATGTTAAGGAAATTGCCAAATATTAATAAAAATTCTTATTTTTCAAAAAAGTTTAAAACCCTGTATCTTGAAACCGAAGCATTTTAGACCTTATGTTTATATGAATTTTTTTTCTTAAAATGAGCTAAGGAATTAGCCTGTACTTAATTAACACCCTGCATAACAAAATATTACAAATATATAAATTCACCTCTGCACTTGTCTGTTTAATAATAAATATCAATAACTACATTTAATATCAATAACTAACTAAATTTAATACTGCTAAACTAATTTAAATAATAAACTACATAAATTATAGCCAATTTTCGACATGATTTCCGTCTTTTGCTATACATGTTGTATATATAATTACCAAACGACCTATAGCATTTCTGACTGCGTTGCCTTGGTTGATATGATTGATTTCCTCTCTAATTTTGTAGACTTCTTTCAACGTTCCCGATAAGAAATAGTCTAGGGTAGTGAGATCAGGGCTTCTAGCTGGCCAATCGATGGTGCCGTGTCTACCAATCCATGTTTGAAAATTTTGATTTAGAAATCATATAACAGGGATGGCAGTATGTTATGGAGCACTATCTTGCTGAAAATCTATATTCTCTTTTAAATCATTGATTAATAAGAGCTAATATTTCATTTGTGAGCATATTCAAATATCTGGCCGCATTAAGAGTTCTATCATAGAATATGGGCCCGATTATCCTGTTACATATTATGCTGCACCAAACATTTACTTTGTCTCCCTTGTATCTGAATGGACTTAAACAGATGGTTATTCTGGCTAGACCAGTAATGGGCACTTTTTCGATTAAATAAACCAGCAATACTAAATGTTGACTTATCTGTCCACAGGATATTTTGAAATATTTGATTGTCAAAGTTATTTAGCATCATTAGGTCACAATATGGAAACCTTCTTTGGTGATCATCACCAGTTAATGCTTGAACCGGTGTGGGTGATAATCATGCAAGTTCTTTGAATACTTGTTCTACTCACATTTTGTATATCACGAGCAGCATTCCTCTGGGATTCTCGTGTTGCTCGCTGTTTTCCTTAAAATATAGAATAATCTTTAGTTGCTTGTCTTCCGTGAGGACATTATTAGGGCGGCTTCTTCTTTTCTTCATCACTACTCCATTTGTGAGATCCTGTAAAATCCTTGAAAATATTTGTTTAGTGGGAATTCTATTATTAGGGTATAAGGTCCGATACTCTCTTAAAGCCAAAACTGAACTTCTATTATTCCTAATATAACATTCGTGTAATTTTAAACGTTCATCTACAGTATACAACATCTTAAAACACTTCAAAAGTACGTTTAGCTAACATCTTTTAATCTTATCTGTTTCATTATATTGTAATTTGACACATTAAAATGTCATTAAAGCCTACTACTGTTATTTCCGTGGCTCTCTTCAGGAAATAAGCGTTGAATTTTAGAAAAATGAAAGTTATGAGAAAACCGCCCACTTTAGGTATAGGAATGAAATGATAGTAAATTAACTGCCTAATCTGATAAACTAGAAATATACATGGTGTCCCATTTGAAAAATTTAAAATATGTTTGTTTGAAAACTGCCTTAATAAGTTGGGTATAGGAGACCCTGTATACTACTGGATAGTAACTGCATAAAAAAATCTTTATTTCATTCCTTGGGTCACATATTATATCACAATGGTAGTGATACGTAAACTACAGCATGAAAAAAAAAAATTTAATATCTTGATGTGTCGAAAAAAAAATTTAATGTCGATTTTCTAGAAAACTAAGCAAAATTTCAAAAAACTTGTAGAGACCAAAAATAATTAAAATCATGTGTCCAATGCAAAAATCGAAAAATATATAGGGTGTTGTATTTAAAATAAAAAAGTTGACTCTAATACAGGAGAAACTAACCACCCTGTATAAGCGAAATTATAATAAAATAAAATTTTAATTTTTATCAAATAACTTTTGTATTAGACTTTTTTTGCATGTCTTACGGATTTCAAGATAAGGTAGTGGGTTATCTCACGTGGACCACCCTGTACATTAGACAAAACTACAAAGATCATATTATTTGCAGATGACACAACAGCCATTAATAAGTCTGACTCATTGGATTGGATTGGATGTTGGTGTCCGGGCTAACTTGAATGACATTCAGAAATGATTTGTATCAAACTCAGGGCTAATGAATCAAAAACTCAGCCATTAAATTTTCCTCTGAAAGAAAATACTGAACCAGTCAAATTCCTTGGTATATATCTAGACACTAAATTGATGAGACGAACACACGTGTTAAGTGTGTATAACAAATAAATATCTAAAAATACCTATATGAATCATAATCTCAAAAATTGTGTAACTCATGGCGTGCTTATGACTGCCTATTATGGATATATACATGCACATCTTAGCTATGTTATTCTTTGCCGCACAGAGAAAATGTCTGAGAGTAAATGCAGGGCAGAGTGTTGCAGAGACAGCTTTGTCTCTCTAGATATACTTACTTTGCCATCTATCTTCTTCCTCACCTGTCTGATGCATGTTAAAATGAATCTAGATGGCTATATTCACAACAGAGACCTGCACCTTCATGATACTAGGGCCAGAAATAATCTTTCTATTAACTACAGTAGAACATCAAGGCCTAGAGATGGACGAAACCACTATGGCATACAATTTTTTAATGTGTTGCCTGAGGAAATCAAACTTTTAAAAATCGAATCCTTCAAGAATAAAGTAAAAACTTTTTTAAAGAAAAAGGCTTTCTATAATGAATCCGAATACCTGCTCTGTAATTTCAATGAGCTTACCTGATCTCAGAGGAACGCCTGCACATTTATGTTGTATTTTAATTTAATGTTTTAACGTGTTGTAATGTCTTATGTACAAAACTTTGTATAATTTTAACCACTATAGTTATTTTAATTGTAATTTTTTTTAATTATTAACTATATTATCTTTTACTTTGGCTACACTGACTTGTGAAAATGCTCTTGCATGTATCTCATGAATACATAATTTGAATTTGAATAGATATGATAAAGACCGGTGGTCGGTTGAAACTAAACATTTTTGGCCATATAAGTAGCATCAAAACTATTTTATGACCCAATGATTTGCTGTTAACTCCTTTAAAATTGTCACTTTATTAGTTTCTCCCTTTGTAAAAGTACTTCAGACGTAAGCAATCGGAAGGTCAATGAACTCAAATTTTTTGTGAGAGTAATGCGCCTCACGCGTCCTTTGTGACATCCGTAGTTAGTACAAAGTTTTTAGAAAAATCTAGGAACTGCAAAATTCTTGGGACTAACATGGGCATTTTACCGGTAATTCAAAGAATGTTGACATTCTTCTTCTTCAAAGAATGTTGACATTCTGCAGAGCAAACAAAGTCAGCATTTTGTCATTTGTTAGGCGAGTTGGTGACCGCTGCGAAATGAGGAATAAATCGCCGATAATAATTACAAAATGCAATGAATATTTATATCTCGTCAGCTGACTTCGGTGTCGGGTAATTTTTAATAACATCGTACTTTGAATCGTCTGGTAAATTGCCTTTCCCAGTGACTTTATGACCCAGAAAAGTGACTTCCTTTTTAAAAAAATTATACTTCTGCGGATTTAACTTTAAAATATATTTTCTACATGCTTCGACTACTTTTATTAAATTATTCAGATGATATTTCTGGAACAGCCAAATATAATATCCTTTATTTTCAGCACAATCATATAAAAACGACATAGCAACGTCAAAAAACAATGAAATTTCACAATCTTGTTACAATATAAATAAGCACAAAGATATTGTTACAGTGGCAAATATTGCAAAAAAAGTAAAAATATAGGTACAATAAAATACATTTAAAATCATTTAACATGCACTGAGGTAAATCACAACTAATTAAAAAAAAAATTCAATTAAGGTTTAAAAAATAAAATATAATCTAGAAGTCTAGGTTAAAACTATGGAAAATTTCTCCAGCAGAAACTCGATCACTGCTTTTTTAAATTCAACAAAAGTCCCTCAAGCGATGCACAACTGCACAAGCACTACTTAGCCTCGAGAAAAGCATGTTGGTGTGATGGCCCCAGTTAAGAGTAGGGTCGCCGGAAACTTTATGCTGCCAAGAGCTGGAATCAATTTTTGAATAAACCTTATACATAGTGATTCAGAATTATTAGTTGTTTTTGTAAATCTGAGTAATCCAGTCTTATCAGCATCCAGCCTCAGGAAGTTCTCCTGACACCAGTCCGCGATTTGCTCCGCTGCCCTCGAACAGACTGTGAACCTGACAATATTACTAAAGTATTATCTACATACTGACAGACTACGCCAGGGATGTATCCGTCACACAAACTGTTTGCATACAGCAGAAACAAAACGGGACCAAGGATAGATCCCTGAGGAACGCCTTGTCCCCCCATATCAATTTTCTCTGACCAGTGTTGATTTTCACTGTCACTGGTAATACACACATACTGTTGTCTTTCTGACAATATGATTTAAGTAGGTCAGTGCAGGTACCCCTCACCCCATAACGGTGAAGTTTTTGCATCAAGAGCTGGTGTTTGATAGTATCAAATGCCTTCGCAAGATCGAAATACAGTCCAGCAACTTTGTTGTTGACTTCCAGCTGTTCGACAATAGTTCTGATAGCATTGAAAATAGCAAGCTCAGTTGACATGTTTGGCCTGAAGCGATACTGATGATCATACAAAATTTGATTTTGATTTATCAAAGCTATGTCTATTGTATATCGCCCTCTCAAAAATCTTTGACACTGAGGGAAGTAGTGAAATAGGATGGTAGTTTGTAACACCATGTTTGTCACCATTTTTAAAGACTGGGATCAATTTTCCATTTTTTAACTCTGATAGAAACATACCAGAGGCAAAACATGCATTAATGATATCTGCTAGAGGGAGCAGATCCACTGCGCCACATACTTTAACAAGAAGACAGGGATCTCATCATCTCAGTTGAGAAATGAAACTAAACACAAAATGAACAATTCTATATATTTTTTGTTTAATAAATGTAACTAGTTAACTAATAAAACAGTTCTACATTAAGTATTTTCTTTTACCCTAAATAATATGCCTAATTGTATACTTAAATTCGATTAACCATTTATTAATTTCGTTTTTAACTTTATAATAACGTTTTGTTCTCATATCTATTGGTAGTTCATTAAAAATCTTTGGTCCCCCACAGTAAATATTCTGAAATACAGCATAACTTGGCTTTTGCAAGACTACATTATTTTGAGCAGAATTTCTCGTGTTTATTCCGTGGTTTATATTCTAGTATTTTATTAAGGAACTTAGGACCATAATATAGTGATTTTTGAGCGATTTAGGTGAAAGAATTGTACTCTAAGATTATTGTGAGTTCTAGTAGTGTGATCATGGAGTTCATCTCCCCTTTGGTATTGATTTAAATTACTATACACAAACAGTAGACATTCATTCATATATATATATATATATATATATATATATATATATATATATATATATATATATATATATATATATATATATATATATATATATATATATACAAAATACGAAATATATATACCATATACCATTATTTTCTATCAAAACTAGTGCGTTATATACTCAAAAATAATAATGACTTAGAAACGTAGCGTGGTGAAAACCTTTTCATAAGAGCGACTTGTTGAGCAACAGTAACCAATTCCGCATCAGAACCCCCCGCACGCCGGCTTTTGCGCTTAGATTCGTCTACGGCAGTTGCTATGGCAACGCAATGGTGAATATCCCTAAGTCAAATAGAGATGGGAGTGGCATAAACTGCTGCTGCAGGCGCTTGCTTTAGAATTAATGTAAATAAGTGCGCTCGGATCATCGGAGGCGGAAGCAGTTTTGCATCAAACAAATCGAATAGAAATAATTTTAAGATACAGGTATGTAACTGTTTTTTAAGAACAAAAAAATATTATTCCCCCTAAGTATTAAAAAACGCTCCAAAGCTATGGATAATTAACATCATAAAAAGGTTAAAAAAATAGCCATTTTGTGCGTGGCACTCCGAAAAATTTTCGTCCCCGACGCAATTTTTACCTGCGACTCTGTCCACCTAGCTACCTGCGCTTCACTGTTCTTATATCCACGAGCCGCCACTGCCCAAATATGACCTGATTATTAGGAATATCTCTAATACTGATATTTTCTAAGCGCCTTAACAAGATTCCATGTGCCACAGTTTTACCTTTTGTAAGTCCAAAAATATACCTATGATTTTATTACCCTGATCAAGAGTTTTTAGTATACTTTCTGTTACTCTACATAAGGCATTCTCTGTACTGGAACTCTCCCTGAATGCAAACTGGTTTTTGTTCAATAGTTTATGTTTGTCTAAAAATCTTACTATTCTAATTCTTATACACGTTTTTTTATTACTTTACTAATTGTACTTGTTAATGCTATTGGCCTGTAGTTATTTGTTGATCTTTTGTTAGCTTTTTTGAAGAGTGGTATAATAATAAAATTTTTCAATATATCAGGGAAGACCCCCATAGCAAAAACAATATTTATAATGTGACTTAGAGGCTGAATTAGTTTATATTTATATTGAATTATATTTGAACAGATGCCATCTTTGCCACCTTTCACTCCATGCTTTATTTGTTATTATTACTAATAATTAATTATTAATTTCCCTAATGATTTTCTTTTTTGCGTTATTGGATTAAATAGAAATGAATTTCCCACTCTACTGCTCATGTTATGATTTTTATTAGCTGGAGTAACTTTTTCTGCTAGTTTTCTACCAATGCCATATAAAAAGTTGCTAAATTCATTTGCTATTTTTCTCCTGTTACTTATTTCAATGTTATCCCTCTCTATTATACAATTTATGTCTGTTTTAAAGACTTGGTCATTGGTAGCCTCTTGACTTACCTTCCACAGTTTTTTTGGATCATTTGCATTTGATTTATTTATTATACATAATAAGAAAATATCTGCCCAAAATTTCATTCCCTGAGATGGAAAAGTTGTCACCCACGATGTGAAAGATATGTTTTAATATATCCGTTTGACCCAATGAATTTACTAACCTGTCTGTCACACCCTTAATCCTACTTGAATTTGAAATATCAATCATTTGATTGAGATTTATTTTTTGTTCTGATTGTAAGACTCTCAACAGAACGGCCATTGTTGTATCCACGATCTCTATTGAAGTATCTATTATTATAATTTCCAAGTCCGCGTCTGCCACAATTATTTTGCCCACTAGGGTAGGTACTAAAATTTTGTGGCCCACTTTTGTGAACATTTGGATGAAAATTATGAGAATGCCTATGTTGACCAAAATACAGAATACTTGAAATAGTGTTTCTAGCATGTAATTTACAGATTTTAAAATATATTAGATGTCAATGTAAAGGTGATTTACTAAAATTTACAAAAAGTGACATAAGGTTGCCCCAATTTCAATAACTGTAACTGTGCCTACATATCTCATAAATTTCCTAAATTTGTTGATATTCTCAAAATTTCATTTCATATATTCTCAAAATCATAATATTTGAAATAGTATTTCTAGCATGTAATTTACAGATTTTAAAATATATTAGATGTCAATGTAAAGGTGATTTACTAAAATTTACAAAAAGTAACATAAGGTTGCCCCAATTTCAATGACTGTAACTGTGCCTACATATCTCATAAATTTCCTAAATTTGTTGATATTCTCAAAATTTCATTTCATATATTCTCAAAATCTTCTATAAATTTACAGGTTTTCTAGTATATTTATAGAATATCTATTTAACAAACTAACACAGAATATCGCACAATTTACCTATAACGTGCAAGATGACGCTTCAAAGACACATCAGACACAGAAAACACATCCAATCCTATTGATTGATGAATTCTCCCCATAACTAGTACGGCGGTGTTGGGTTTCAAAAGTTTTTGTATCTCTCAGAGATCTAGGAGGAACATAAAAGTTTAGAGAGGAGATTGGGGCAATCAACAGAACCATGTATATTTTTATAGGCAGTCATAATGTCAGTATTCCTCCTTCGCACAAAAAGGCTCTGAATACCAAGCTCTTGTTTCAAAATACTATAATTGACAGACTTAGTTGGAATTCTGCATTTAAATGCAATATAGCGAAGGAATTTCCTCTGAATCGACTCAATTTTATCAATCTATTTTTGGCAAAAGGGGGACCAGACAATAGTGGAACACTCAAGATGGGGTCGCACTAGTGAAAGATAAAGTACCTTAATAGACTGCACATTTGTAAAATCTTTTGTGTTTCTCTTGATGAATCCTAACATTTTGAGAGCCTTACTACAGCAAGCCATAATATGTTGACTAAAAGTAACCTTACAGTTGAATAAAACTCCCAAATCTCTTATAATATTTACCCTACCTCTAACCTCATTACCAAAAAAGTAGGTACCCGACACTGCCGAGAGTGATCTGCCAAACCGAATATGTTTGCTTTTTTTAATATTCAATTGCAATCTATTAATCTTGCACGAGTTATAAAATTTATCTAAATCTTTTTGAAGTTTGAATTCAGATGCATCATTGTCTATTGCCATATACATTTTTAAGTCATCTGCATATAAAATGGATTCAGTGAAGTCAAAGCATTCAGAAATATAATTAACAAATATATTAAAAAGAAGAATGGGAGCAAGATGCCCCCTTGAGGTATCCCAGAAGTAATGTTGATAGTCCTAGACAAATGATTACTTAACTTGGCAATCTGAACTCTATGTGATAAATATGATAGAATTCAGTCAAGCAGTGCACCATGAATTCCAACATTAAAAAGCTTCATCAACAGAAGCTCATGATCTACCTTGTCAAATGCCTTGCCCGACAATATAGTCATAATAAACTAGTAAATTACTTGTTACTGATAGATTTTTACAGAAACCATGCTGAATGTCAGAGATGAAATTCTTAAAAGTATCCCTGAAGAAGTCAGCTATGATCGATTCAAATAACTTTGGTATCAAAGATATGAAAGTAATTGGCCGATAATTCTCAACTATGTCTTTATTTACCACACCCTTGAAAATGGGCATGACATATGACAGCTTCCAAATATCAAGAAATATTCCAGATGACAGTGATATATTAAAAAGTATTTAAATACATTTTGAATTTAGTTAAACCTGCAGTGTCATGGTAAAATATTCAACGTCAACTGAACATGAACTAAACCCAATAAATAAAAAAAAACTTAAATAAAGAAAATAATGTTTTATGTAAAATATTGGGACTTACTTAAGATGTTTAAAAATCTATTTCTTTTCTAAACACTATTTTTATGATTTGTACTAATTACAACAATAATTTATAAGCAACATATAAATTTCTTACGACCTGTAATACTGTACGATTTAAAAATTCTTCAACCAAATAACGTTCCACAGTTAAAAAAATTTTAAGGACTTTACATTTAAAATTATTAAAGTTTACTTCAGCCTTAATCTCATTGGGCAATTTATTAAAAAACTTAATGCAAGAACAGAATAAGTGGGGCACCTCTCAGTTGCTGTGAGTTGATGTTGATTTCAAATGATAGAAATTTGTCTTTCTTTTTTTAAAGAAACATCAAACCAATATGTGAGTGACTACAAGCCACCAATGACAAACCCCTCAGGAGATTAAGTGCAGCATTGACAATAAAGTTGTTGAAACTGTTCCGTACTATTTCAGCATCACCAGGAAACTGGTAAATGTTTTTTTTTGAGCTACCTCCAATCTGCCACAAGTACCCAGATATATTATCACTACTGACAATGCAATAAATATACTGAGCTCTGCAAGCCTCCATAGGAATTCCATTGTATCTGTGTTTTGTTTTTCTTTAAGGCTCCTGATATCCATCATCAACTATGTTGAGTACCAATAAAATGACAAGCTTGTTCTTGCATGCAATTAGTTCCGGGGAAATCTTATAATGTAATTTTTTATTATATGCTTTTACAGGTCTATTTGGAAAGCAATGGCAGATTTTACAATGTTCTTCATAAGGAAGAACCTTAAAAATGCCCCAATTTAAAATTTTGTATGAAAATAGCATTACTGAAAAGGATAGATTGGGTTTCACAGATCCAAATTAATGGTATCACCAACACAACTTTTAAAACGGAATGCCGAATGTGCTGAATTATCCTTTCGGTTAAGAGGAAGAAGTACCTATTTGAAAGAAGTCTGATAAATTAGGGTTTAAACAGGGCACCAGTGTAAGGCAAGAGCAGAGCCTGTAGTAAGACCCTACCGTGCACTGAGGGGTTAAAAATAATTTTGCACTGTTAGTTAAATAACAATATATATAACAATAAATATGCATTTTTAATAAACCTGTATTTAATTGTTTTATTATTAAGGGTAAATCAAGGTAAAATTATGGTTTATCAAAATTCATAAAAATGTCATCTAATTTGACAAGTCTACTGCCCAAGATTTAATGATTGTAACTGTACAGATTCGAATGGTCAAAAAGAAAAAAATAACTAGAGGATAGCCCATACCAGAGATTCCCATACACTGTCAATTTAAACAATGCAGTTACAGTCATCAGTGTGTAGGGCGCGTTAAGAACATCTTTTCTGAGCAACCTCTAGCGATTTGCATTTATTTGTGAGAATATTTACTAATTATCACTCTCTGATTCTGAGTACAAACTTACATTTTTATATTAGGTGCATATGATTTAACCATAATATTTTTTTAATTCTCTATTTGAAATACTCCTATTCAAATATTAACCTATAAAAATTTTTTACCTGCCCGCAATTTTTGGTTAACTCAATGACTACTTTATAAAATTCATCTGTGTTCAAATTCTGGGAGGCACAAACAGACATGTTGCTAAAATATGATGCACTTTAGGACCAGGACTAAACTGAACTGCAGAGTGAAAAATTGAGTTAATGAGACTACAGTTTTCTTAGAACGTCCCTATAAATTTTTCCGTTCCGCCAAATCAAAACATGTAAAATGTGCAGACGGCGCAAGGTGCGCATACTCACGTTTATAAGTATAGCTTATAAGAGTTATAAATGTTTTTAGAAATTCTACCGAGCAGATAGTGTAAATTAATTAATAATACAATAATCTTATATTAATCTACATAATACGTTATATAATAAGCAAATAGATATTTATTTGGTTAAAAATGTGACTTTTAGCTTACCGTAGTTAACGAATTTTTTGGCACGCTCGTAGGGGCGATAATCACGAATCGAATTTTTCCGGCAGCGAAACGCTGCTTTTTGAATTATTCACCATAAAATCCACAATTTCAGTATCAGCCAGTTACCACATTTTTCCCGTGATTTATTTTCAAAGTGAATAATTCTTATATTAAATCTGTAGAACATACGAAAAAAACCAAAAGAAACTTTTCTTAGTATCATATTTTTCTGCTAAAATCGTTTTTTTTTAATAATAAACAGGTACAGTGATAGACAACCAGTTAAACATGAAGGAAAACTTGCTTAATGTAGCTGCACAGATTAAATATATTGGTAGGTGTCTGTCTCGCAGTGTTGCCAACCTAGCAGAATTTCGGCTAGATTTAGCTGAAATCAATTATATTTAGCTGATAAAATTGACAGATTGCTGATAGCCGATTTTTTAGCCGAATACGTGTAGTTCTTTAGCAGAAAACTACGATTATAGCGTATCACAATTATTGTTTATTTTGTGTTATTTTCTTATTAATAAACATGCCTTTAAAAGAAGAAAAATATATCAAACTCAAACACCTGTTGACCTGTTTTCTCCTTGCTCCAGGGGATTCCCCGAACCGACGCGACGATGGTCAGCAGTGCTGCCAATGTGCGGGTAATTACCCGTTTTGCGGGTAATTAGGTCTCCTTGGCGGGTAAGAATTTCCACGCGGGTAAAAGCGGGTAATTCAGGAATCTAAGCCACAAGCAAAAATTCCAGGTTTAATTTTGTGGAGCCAGATTCTTTTCTCAGATACCCATGACAACGACGGAATGCACTGTTGCCGCTGGTTGTACTCATCGACGTAAATCTCTAAACTGCTAGAAGAGGCCAGCCACTTTCTGCCTCTGTTACGTGCGTTAGTGTCTAATGCCTCTACCATTTCCATCTCTTTCTACACCCAAAGGATGCTCGTATGCGGCATAGGTAAGACTCGAAGCATTCTAGAGGTGTGTCTATTGTTGTATGTCAACTTTTATCTCGCCATTTGTCGTTCTCGCTCATTTCCGCGATTATTGTTAAACTAAGTTAAAAATATTAATTTCATTTGAAGGCTGATAGTTTCTTTTCTTCATTAATTTCTGCTAGTGTTTCGTGATATCGGATTTATATTTGGTTAATTTTATATAATTTATTTATCACGTTATTTATACTGTAATTTGTGATAGTGTTAGTAAACATGGATAAATGGCCAATAAAAATACTTAAGTATTTAGGTACTTATATGATTTATTTTAATTCCTCATAAACTTTTTGTATTTGCAGTATGTGCCTGCTTTAGCTACGTAAACAAAATATATTTTTAAGTATATAAAACAATGTTTTTTTTATTAACATAAAAGTTTCTCTTATTTGTACAATTATTTTTGAGATACACAAAATAGGTTTATAAGTAAAATTTTACCTATCCGTAATTTGGCAACGTTGGTGTGGTCCGTGCAAATTAGCCTTTCGTACATCCTATCGGAACTCGAAACGACATCGACGATAAAAGTTTGTTCGAAATTAGTATTTACATTTTTATTATTATCAATGAATTAATAAAATTTTATAATTTTATCAATTTCATACTTTAAATTCAAATTTCATTCATGTGGGTAAAATTGCGGGTAATTAGATATTAGGCTGCGGGTAAAAATGGGTAATTTACAAAGATACCGCGTACAATCCGAAATTTAAGGTTGGCAGCACTGATGGTCAGCGGCATTATTCCGAGAAATCATTAGTTTTCGAACAGTGCGATTGTAGCAACGTACATAAATATTGCCTGTGGAAACCAGTTTCCTTTGCCTTCTTTACCATAATTTAAATCTGACTTTATCTCAAACAAAGTTTCAACTGCATCAACTTTCAATAATAGATAAATACAGGTAAGAATTTGTTTTTAATAGTTTGACAAGTTTACAAAATCTAGCAGAAAAAAGTTATTTTGATAAATTTGCGTAATTGACGCATTTTCAGTTGAAATAATATTGTTTAATGTAGTTAGTATAATGTGGACTATTTAAAGCCGAATATTTTCAACTTTTTCGAAAAGAATGGTTATCGTTTCCACAATTTAAAGATTGGTTAGTGGAGGTACAAGGACATCAAACAGGAGCGAGATGTTCTTATTGCAAGACGGATTTCAATGCCAAATTATATATTAAAAATCACTTAAGTTCTTCTAAACATATTAAGGCAGCAAAACCATTTTCGGCAAGTAGGTTGAACGTCCAAACTAAATTAAATTTTCCTACGAAGAACTTACAATCCATGGGTGCTGAGGCAAAATTAAGTTTATTTGTTTATGCTGTGTGAAATGGTTAACGCGATTTTATCAGTAAGATATGGTTTATCAAGAGCAGAAAAATGTTGTAAAAGTTATACCTTGCCAGAAGATGTACTTCTAAGAATAGGTAGCAGAGAATGTTACGATGAGGAACTTATAAATTTTGATCTAATAAATTTAGATGCAATTTAAAACTTTATTTAGCAAGCAAGCAATTAATTTTAATTTAGTAAGATTTTATATAGTTTTAGAATACCTTTGATATGAAAACGTTTTTATTTTACATTTTTCACCTTAATATATATTATGTTCTTGTTGGTTTCGAGCTCGTTTTTTTTTAGTTTTAGAATATAGCCGATTTTTAACCTGTCACTAGCGGAAAATAGGTTTAGGCGTTGGCAACACTGCTGTCTTGATGTCGTTAGGCTATCCCCCGATTGCAAAAAAACTTAATTGCTGTTTAGAATATTTAACAGAGCTTTCGGATTTGACAAGTTATTTACTACTAAATCTAGCAACTCGCTGTCAAGTTTGACATTCCGTTAAACATTCTGAACCTTAATTGAGCTTTCTGCAACCAGCCGTAGTACAGATTAAAAAGATAAAATTTGCGGATGAAACAGTTTTAACCCAGAAAAAACTGACCAAATTCCCTATAATTTTCAAAACATTGCAGTGCAAACTCTTTAATATGGTATTTCAAATAAAAGGACATTTACAGTGTTACCAAAATTCCCTACATTTCTTGATTTTCGATGTAAATATTTAAACTTAACTCTATGATGCCAGTAATTGACCTGTACCGTTTTTTTGTCATGGCTTTAATGATGACGCCTTCGGCGCCTAACCTGGTGCTAACCCCGTACTGTTTCTCCTTGTGCCTCCGCTATATCATATTTCTGTTTAACGATGATGCCTTCGGCACCTAACATGGTGCTAACCCGGTATCGATTTACCGACTGTATCGATGTTGGCTGCCAGCTCTGCTGGTAGCTTTGGTACCGTACGGTTCGAAGTGATACGAAGAAGCGAGTCAATTATTTGAAACGTTCAGCTAACTGATTCGTTCCAAAAAATTCGTTGGGTCGCGAACGTTTCTACTCTACCAAAAAGCCAGTTGAACAAAATTCGGAACTTTACAAAGTGAGTCAATTATTTGAAAGTTCAGCCAACTGATTCGTTCGCGAACGTTACAACAGTACCACCCCTGTTTATGTATACATACTATATATAAATAAGGCATCTGTATACTTTTAAAGCTTCTTCTTTTTAAGCTATAACCGCAGAGGCGAAGCAAACCGATTATTAGGCAACCCGCACAACACTCTCACACACACATTGCTTACATGGGAGAAATCAATTTAATATTTTTGATTAGCTTAATTTCCAGTGAAGTCATTGGAAAAGAATTACCATGGATTTAAATATTAAAAAAATTTAACGACTGAATTATTAAGTTTAAAATTAAGAAATAAATTTTTTCCACAAATATTCTAGGTATAAAAATATCCTGGATTACCTAATAGATGTTTTACCGTTGCAGAACATCTAAAAATGCATTTAAAATTATATACATTTTCCATATACTTTTGAAATTTTGAACTGTTTAATGGACAGATAAATAAAATATGAACCGCCTTAAATTTGGTTAATTATTAAAACCAGGAATTTATACACGTTTCCAAAAAAAAAATATATCCCATGAAGTCATTAACAAAAACTTTATTTTTGAATGCTAATATTGAACACAATAGGTACAAACTAATACCTAGGTACGCGTACTTGTATAAATGCACTGATTTTATTTAAAAAAAATAAATTGCCCGTAAGAATAATGCATCATAATGAAATAGATCTCTACTAATCTCTTGTTTGCGATCTCACAAAGGGGAGTTTACATAAAATATTATTATACAGCACAAATGTAGAAGATATTTGTACACGTGAAACGATGTAAGATAAGATCATTTTTGGAACTAAAATAGTAGAAAAAAAATCTCAATCACGAAAGACGCCATTTAACACAATATATAAAACAGAGCAAGGAATCCACTTTGCATCGTCTTTCTCTACGTAAGTGGAACGAACCTTTTCCAGTTACGTAGCATATATTTACAATCAGCAGGACGCGTCCAATTTGATGGACATTTAATATACAGTATACAAGGTGTTACATTTAAGCCATCAAAGTTTAGATTGATTTCTGAATAACTAGACACATTGTATATCTGCAAGTGCAAACTACACTAAAAGGAAAGTTTGTATAATTTGAAAAAACTTTTGTAAGTACTCGTGTGTAGCTGTTGTATGAATGCTTATATAACGGTGTAACAGTGTTTTTTGTTAGTCGTAATGTAGCTTTTTTTAGCAAACCGTAATTTTCTATGTAAACCTGTTTTAATTATCAGACTGCGATTTTGGTTAGGCCAAGGTTTTTTATTATGTCGAAAGATACGAGTTTTATCACACAAACGTACCGTGACTTCAAATCCGCAACAAATTAAATTTATCATGCGTTTAGCGTTCCTTCGCAAACCAAACTTATAACCACAGGATTTAAAAAATATAAAAAAATAGTTTGGGACTTCAAATAAAAAATTATCCAATTTCCATTACTCTTTGAATAGAGGAATACAAGAATATTAAGGATGCACAAGGAAAATAATATAGACGTGGCATTGTCGGTACCTGCCTGAGGCGCAGTGTTGCAAACTGTTTTCCGGGGAGATCGTAAGGTTAGGATAAAAAAATCCTATTTTTTTCAGACGAAAATTATTAATAAGTAAAATAAATACTTGAAAAATAATATCTAATCTTTTTAATTAGAAATCATTGATGTTTTGCTTATTATTATTATTAATCTAATATTAATAATTATAACTTTATAAGAATTAGAAATATTTTCACAGGACATATTTACAATTTATTTTAATGAAATTACAAAAAACAAGATACTAAAAATGTAAATTTTTTTTATTGATATACATATAATAATAAAACAAAATAAATAAAACTCAAATCAACTATAAAATTAGGATGACAAAATTTTAATCATTTTAAAGATTTATTTTTATGCACATTGGATGATCAATACGTACAAAGGAAATTAAGGCGTTAACAATAAATTCTTATTTACCACTTCAAACGCTCTGTATTTTGAAAATGAAGAAATTTTGGACCTGCGTGTAAATAATTTTTTCGGCTTATTAATTAAAATTGGTTTAAGTAATATTTAAACGCACTTACCTTGCTACGTTCACATTAAAATAAACCATATAATTATTATAATATTTTATTTGACATTTTTTCACACTATCTGCGCTACCGTCCACAAAAGTGAAACAGTAAAGAACTATATTTAAAGAAGGTAAGAAATAAAAGCGACATATTTTCCCGATTAATTTCAAACAAGTACGTTTGTTACATATACAAAATTGACAAAATCCTGTTATGTCTTTATTTGAGATGATGTTTGTTTTGGTTATAGGTACAGAATTTTCGTTTAATTAAATATTTTTCAGTTTACGGGTATAAATTAAATACAATTTAAATCGTATAAACACGATTTAAATTGTACAATTGGCAACGCTGCCTTAGCCAAACTAATGAATTATTTTCAACGTTGCCAAATATCAAATTCAGGACAGCCAACAGTAGAATCTTAAAAGTAAATGCATTTTTCAATCGATAAAATGGCTGATACCTCCTAAATACGCATCCCATCTCTTTTTTACTTTGGTAATCTGGTGTTTGTGTCCTTTCCTGTTTCTAACTAAGGTATGTTGAGAGTGGCAAATGGTGCTTACGAAGCTGGAAAGTGATATTTTATTAAAGGTAATTTTTCCAAGTAAAATTCTGTCTTCATGTCAAAACTCAAGAAAATACTAAGTATGAACAATTCAAAGGTAGAGTATGTTTACGAGGACGAAAATGGCCAAGAATACACTACAGAGGAACATCATTTACAAGAAGACGATGTCATGGAGCAGCAAGGAGCTCAGACAGGGGAGGTCCAGGAAGTAATGATTGTAGAACCAAATACTGAAATTCATGTTACTGAAGCAGGATCTAGTTTGAATCACGACGCAAATGCTGAAAGAGATCCTGATTGCAAACGGAGAGGTAATTTCAATTGTGCGACAATTTCAGAAATTGTTCTAATTTTAAATCTAAACAAGTATGGGTGTTTCATTCATTTCATTAGACATAATCTGCTAAATATTGGAAATCTGTCTCATTCTATTTCATGTAAGCACCAGGAGATGTAGGCATGTACGTCAAATAGGCATATTGATATTTACAGTTTTTGAATATAAATAAAAATTAAAATGTGTTAATCCATGGATGAAGCCCTTTAACAGTCATTGTACCAGTGAAAAATTAATCATAAAATTTCTTATTTGATTTAATTATGCACATTAATTTGTTAGTTATTCACTACTGGCAGATCTTGTACAAAGAAGTGGTACCTATAGAATGTAAAAAAATATCCCTCTACTTCTATAAAAAAAAACCTTGTAACTGTTTAAAATCATAGCAAAATGCAAAGTCGTATACAATTTTTTTTATGCAAACATTCACTTATAGTGTTGTCACTTTTTGGACTTTCGAAAAACTAGATATTCACAGCAGTGCTACAGATTTTCCTCCCTTCTTTGCTCAAAATGTAAAATATCAGTAAATTTTTATTTTTTGTGATTTTCTGTGTTTAAAAATTACCTAATTATTTTTGATAAATTTTGAATTTTTATAATCTAGCTACTGCATAGACATCAAATGGAAAAAGTATGCTGTTGGACATTATTTATTGTTTATTAATTCAGTATTTGCATAACATCTGAACGTAAATATAAATTTGGTATCTTAACAGTGAAAAACAAATATTTTGAATGTTAATTTTTAGCGTGAATACATCCATTTTTATACACAAAACAAAAACTAAATTAAAACTTCAAACAAAAACTAAATTAAAACTTCAAACAAAAAGCAAACATATCTACTGTAATCAATTCACCTGTATGAATTTGCCTTTACCCATAACTTCCATTGTACAGAATTCCACTAAGTACAGATATTATGTATGCATATAATTGTTTGGTAATAACTAATATACAAATCATATTTTATTCCAGTTTTTTAAGTTATTATCAAACAACTATATGGATTCATACAATGTGTTATCTCTGTGTAGTGAAATTCTGTAGGAAATCACAAATTTAAAGATTTTTTAAATTTGTTTTTAGTTTATTTGAATATTTTTTTATAGCTTTAGTTACATACAGTCGAGGGGCTAACCACTTGCTCAAAATCTGTACATGTATACATGGGCTTTTTCATGTAATGCTAGTAATTTTGCTGTAATGTGTGAAATTACACTGTAATGCAAGCATTATTGTCGTACTGCAGGAAGTAATGTAGTAATGTGAGCTATAATGCGGTAATCCAGCAGTAATGTTGTAATCAAACAGTAATGTAATAATGCAATCAGTAGAGAGATAATGCAGCATTAGACCATCTTATAAAGTTATTTTTGTTGTTTATAGTGCCTATTTATATAGAATTAATGATGTACTTTCGTCATTTCATGTACAGTTCTAACATATTCATCTTCTTTGAGGGACAATAAAATAAAACAATATTTTTACTAGTAAATCAGTTTAAGTAATTAGAAAATTAATTTCGTAAACAAGTTTAATTAATTTCAGAATGTTTATTTTAAGGTCTCTTTAGTCTTAGGTTTTTTTAATTATTTTATATTTTTTAATAATAAGCAGCTTATCGACTCTTGAGATTTGAAAAGGATTGGAACCTATTATTTTTATTGATCCATGAAAAAAAAACATAAATCATATACATTCTTGTATATCTTCTGTGTGTGGCCACACATAATCTTCAAGGTCTGATTTTAAAAATTTAACTGTATAAATATCTCCTTATATTTTTACGATTCGATCTATGTACTATCCCGTGTCATAAAACACTGCACAGTAGCTCTCTGATTTTAACTCTATATTTTTTCTTGTTTCTTCATTTCTTGTTTCAACATCTGAATAAAAATCTTCATGTTCAAATTCGCTTAGACTTTCATAGCTAAAAAGTTACTCTCAGATTCTTTATTCTCGATTTTTCTTGATTTTTGATTTTGATTTGAACGTTTTATATCTTTTTTTTATTACTTAGGTTTGATCGCACTTCTGCTTTTGACACAGTCATACCTCTTACTCTTAATATTCTATCAGAAGAAAGTCAACCTTTCTTTTCACTAAAAAGCCAACATAGAGTTGATTTTCTTACAGTCATTGTTTGGCTGTTCAATTGTATTTTTAGGTAAGGTGATATTTATTAAGGTCATCTTTATCTGGCTAATTTTTAATATTAAGGGTTTCTGTAGACATCGTATTTTCTAAAGGTAAATCATTTTCCAAATCAGTATTTTCATTAGATAGATTGATTTTCACTGCAATTGAAATCCTCGAATTCTGCTTCATCGTAAAAGTTTTTAATGTTTAAAACTGATTTGAAGTCTTCTAAAGAGGTAATTATTTGATTTTCAGTTAGCAATATACCAAGTTCTGCAGCTTCATATATGGCATCTTTCTGGACTGTGTTAATTATTTCTGCTATTTTTTCATCAGTAGGTAATATAAAATCTGTAATAGCTGCTGAACTGTTTTCCAGTTTTGTAGTATTTTCCCTTGGATACCATGCTCTTTTCTCTAGACTGTTTCTGATTATATTGCACGAATCCTGAAATACTTGATCAATAAGTCCTTTGATGAGGGTTGGTTTCCTATAAGCTTAAAACTAGTGGGCCTTATTTTTACCATTGAAATTAAACTGTCGAAAATACAAATTTGGATTGTCAAATAATTAATGCAGGTGTTTGAGTTTTGTATTAAAAATTAAGTACAGTTTCTATTGTAAGATACAAAGATGAATTTTAGTAGACAAGAAATGATGAATATTTTTGATGTGTTAGGAGCAAGTGAAAAGAACTGTTTGTTAGCGACAAAAATATATCAAGCAAAGTACCCTGATAAATGGCATTCACACAGAAGCGCTTTTGATGAGATGGAAATGTAGAATACATGAAAGCCTATCAAGCCAAACCGGTTTAAAATGAGAACAAGTTAGTGATAAACTTAAAAGATATGTTCTATGAACAAAGAAACAAATGCGGAGAAAGCAAAGATTTACTAACTTTGTGTTATTTACTGACAAAGCAACATTCCAATGTAAATGTCAGTAGACATAATTTTTATTACTACGCTACTGAAAATCCTCACTAAATTTGCATAACTTCAGAATTGTGTTATTTGTCAATTTGGTCCGCATTCTTTTGAAGAAAGGTTTACTGCACACCCATATCTCCAGTTTTCGAGGGAAGATTTTAGAACACTATTATACCAAATCCCTGTTAATGTCTGTGATCAAATATGGTTTATGCATGATGGTACCTCAGTTCACCATACGGCTGACATTCATGCATTTCTTAATGAGCAATTTCAAGAATGGTGGATAGGAAAAGGAGCACCGATTGCGTGACCGCCTAAATTCCCTGACTTTTTTCTTGGGGGCACTGTTAAAAATTTAGTCTATCAAACAGACAAAAGAAAATCTGAAGGGTATTTAATAATATTAATTTTAATACATTAAGACATGTTAGTGTATCTTTTCAAAATCATTTAAATATTTGTGTCCAAGAAAATGGTGGTCATTTCAAACATCTAATTTAGCAGTTTTTGCTGTTTTATATGATTTGTTACTTAGTATTGTTTTTTGATTGTTATTAGTGTTATTACTATATATTAATATATATATATATATATAATATAAATATATATATATATATATATATATATATATATATATATATATATATATATATATATATATATATATATATATATATATATATATATATATATATATATATATATATATATATATATATATATATATATATATATATATATATATATATATATATATATATATATATATATATATATATATATATATATATATATATATATATATATATATATATATATATATATATATATATATATATATATATATATATATATATATATATATATATATATATATATATATATTATATATATATATATTTATATATATATATTATATATATATATATATATATATATATATAATATATATAAAAAAATGCCTCTACTGCACTCCACAAACACGAACTTTCAGAAAAACACAAGTTCAATTTTAAAGAAACACAAATTCTGGATCAGGAAACTAATTACCGGAAACTAACAATCAAAGAAATGATTCAGATTAAAAAGGAGAAAAATGCTGTAAATGATAAAAAAGATATCAACAACTTAAGCCAAATTTATCATAATTTAATTTCTAAGTAAGTTTATTCCAAAGAAAAAGCTATTCTCACATAACATCCTGTACATATAAATAGCAGAAACCCAAACATATATCATATATAAAATTTAAAAAAAAGGAAAAAAATGTATCATTTCTTATAAACTAACAGCATTCCAATGCTATAGAAATCACTGTTAATCTCGATTCCGTTTAGGATTAACATGTCATTTTCAAGGTACGTAGCAAATAAAAATTTTAATTTTCTGTTAAGTGTATTCTGTATATTGTAAAGTCTTGGTTTGTTTGTACCGAAAAACTTAGATGTAATGTTTTTTAAAAAAATGTGGTTAAATTTGATAATTTTATGTTTTTTAACTATATATATGTGTCTTTTTAGGAAATAAATTTTCATCTTGAGAAAGCTCAATATGGTGAGCGAAACGTCGATGTAAAATTATAGAACTGGTTTTATATTAACCTATACCCAAGAAAATACCGACAAAAAAAAAAAAAAAAAAATATATATATATATATATATATATATATATATATATATATATATATATATATATATATACAAATTGTTGAAGTGGTGTTTCTGAATTGCCATAGAACCTTTGGAACTATAGGCTGTAGATAAGCTTTTAGAAAAGTTGGTAAAAATAGTATCAAACACAATGTTTTTAAGTGGTTCAAAGACTATTTAAATCCAAAGGAAAACTTTTTTGATTATAGTGTATATAAATGAATTAGTGCAATATACAACTGTTTGCTGATGATACCCTGCTAGACCTGTACCTGTGTTCAAAATAGTGTAAAATGTAAGATAATGTAGTTGACGGTAGTGTATAAGTGGCTAAAACAAAATGTTTAAGGCTAAATATTGAAAAGACAAAGTTTATGATAATTCATAAACAAAACAACCAAAATATAGAGAGGTAGAACCATACAAATACGTTGGTGTTATAGTGGATGAAAATTTGTCGTTCTTCAGTCATGCATGTTACAAAGAGAGTCGTCAAGAAACTTAATCTTTTAGGAACTATGATTGGTCAGAGATGACCATATATAAAACTATAATATTACCACACTTTAACTATTACACATCAATCCGGTTCTTGTGAAACAACTCGCAAATGAATATACTCTAGAAAAAACAAAATCAGGCCTTGCATTCTTAGATGTAATCGAAACACAAGTATTGATGTTATGTTGAGGGGTGCGGATCTGTTGAGTGTTAGCCAAATTATATTTATAAACACATTGACTGTAATATATAAAATAAAGCACAACTTATTTCCAAGTCATTTATTGAGTCATTCAAGGAATGTGGCAGATATACATATATATCAGACTCAGGCAAGAGGGAACTTCTAGGTAAATACAGTTTCAACTAAGTATAGTCAAAATGACCTGACAATGGGCTTATCTTATACAATTGCTTGCCTGTATATAAATAACTCTGAAACAGTTAAACTATTTTTAAACTTCTACCAAATATTGTGAAAACAAAAATAATATGTTAATGCAATATTTTCCTTTTTATTTTTATTTAAATTTGTGTATGTTCCATATGTATTGGCTTTTTGTAATTGTTAGCTTTTGTTATTAAATACACATTATTATTATTATTATTATTATATGACATAGACTTTTTTGTTATCTTTGCATTAGGTGTCCTGCTGTGGCAGGTTTAATTAAATAAAAAAAGGCTAGGTACTTAATATGTTTACAGATATAAACGTGCACCAGATAAAATAAAACGGCAAGCGGGTTCATGAACTTCTTACTTGTTTGCAACAGGATCAGAAGAAAAATTATGCATTGGCTTGTTTGTTTCCTTTATTTATAAAATGTTTGTTATGTGTTAGCATTATTTTGACTAATACGTTGGTGATGATCTGATAAGCTCTTTGCATTTATTTAAAAATATTTGGTAGTTTTATAGTTCAGTGTGATTGTTAAAGCTAAGTACACCTATAAATATATTAAGCTGTTTAGTTTGTTACATATTTTTTTTCAATTATTATAAATTTGAAATGAATTACTAAATTCAGCATACTTTTTTACTGATAACAATTTATAGAACAGAACTAAATAATTTACTGAGTGGTCTGTTGTGGGGGTTTACTCGTCATAAAATTAACGTCGATTTAGGGCTTAGAAAGTAACTTTTTTCTTAAATCTTAAATAAAATTGACATCTGCTTTGTTACAGTTAATTCTCTGTCTCCGTAAATTATTTGTTTATTTTGTTTAGGGTTTGTTTTATCAAATTAAACATTTTCTATATTTTAGGAAGGTTAAATATTTATTTCTAATTTTACTATTAATATTTTTTTTCTACAACAGCTCCAGCTTAACATTCTACAGGGTGTCCAATTTTTGATACTTTTGCAGGGTACCTAACTCGGTTAATAATTATGATTAAGGAATGTGGTTTTCACAGTACGTACTATGCCAATTTTGTGAAACGAAAAATGTCACAAACAAAATTTTCACAGTTGCCTTAGTTTTTAGTTTTTTCTCACAAAACTCGAGCATTTTTCTCTTTTGAGCTTTTTACTATGGCCTCTTAATTGATTATTTGTGTTTGATAGAAGCAGATAAATTTTGAGGTTGAGACCTTTCCAGTAGTTGTTGTTTAATATTTTGTAAGTCTCAACTAAATCACCTTGATTCCTCCTTTGCTTTAGTGTTGTTAGTCCAAATTCTTTAAGGCTTTCCACATATCATGTGTTTTTTAATGAGGTGGAGATTTTAGTGAATCTTCTCTGGACCCTTTCTATAAGTTCGATGTCTTTTATGTAATATGGGTTCCAAACAGAGTGGACATATTATTCTAATTTAGGCCTCATGTCAGTTATATATAATTTTGTAAAAAAAAAAGTTTAATACAAAAATTTGTCAGTTTATTGTTTGCTAGATGACGAGCTCAAATTATGAATAAGACATTTTGTCTTCTAAGCACCAGTATCAAACGGACCTGTTTTTTTGAAGCTTATGACCTCCAAAATATAGTGATGTATCACACTTGCCCAAAAAAAGTAGCTGGTTTTATACACACATATTCAAAGAGATCTATATACCCATTTCTCTCTAACACATTGCTCCTTATGGGAATTTTATTTATTATACATTTTTTGGATGTGAAATGTCATTGTATTTAGGAGATTATAAACTTTAAAAAAATTAAATAAAAAATCTAGGTTAATATTTAATAAAATGAAGTTAATGATGGTCCCTGGAGATGAAACTTCGTATTCATAATCTAAGTTTAAGTTTATAATAATAGAATAAATTAGGTTTTCTACTTATGTTGTGATATAAGATAAAGCCAGTATGCTTTTTAAATTAAATTGTGGTCATAGAAAGAAAAATGTATGTGTGTGAGTAAATTTAAATAATAATAATAATAATATCCTGTATTAATAATAATTAATCACAAATACAGAATACATGGTAAGTATACATTGTTTTTATCAAATACAACCCTCACGAAATATAAAACATAATCTAGATTATCCAATACAAACTCAAAGATAGTTTTAGTTAGATACATAGAGTTTAAATAAAGATCTATGGGTAATATTAATAAATTTCAAATCTGCTTTGAAACAACCAAACATTTATTTTATTCTTGCCTTGAAAAAATATATAATAAGTTGCCTTTAGAGTTTAAAAATCAGCCTGTATGGCTGATTTTTAAACTCTAAAGGCAACTTATTATATATTTTTGGTGCAACGTACATCAAACTTCTCTAAGCTGTAGAGAAAGGTGTTGTGGGAACAATAGCAGAACTCCTTGCTTGGTGTCTAGTATAAAAAGCATGATCATTGCTGCTTATCCGAATTTCACTGATTTTATATAGAGTTGATTCAATTCAAGTACTTATTATTGTTGGGTATCTTTTATTTTTTGAAAAAGTAATATTTTTAATATCCCTTTTTTAGCTGTAACGAGAGTTATTAATATTGTTGCACTGGCATGTCCTCAAACACAAATTCCATAGTTTAAAATCGATTCCACAAGAGATTCGTACATAATGATCATACTTTTTCTCCCTAATATTTGTCTAAGTTGATGAAATCTAAAAAATATTTTTTTTATTTTAGATGTTATATATTTCACATGGAAATTCCATTTAAAGCACTCATCAATTATTACACCTAAATATTTTACTTTTTACAGTTTTCGAATGTTTTACAATTATAATTATGTATAGTAATACTCTTATCAACACGAATATTTTTTTTATTTATATATTTTACCAAATACAATACAGAATACAATAATAATTCTAATGGTATACATTGTGATAACTTTGAACTAAAGTAAACACTTATGAAGTTAAGTATTGAGGTACTATTTCATGTCCCTCCTTTCTTTTAAAATAATATGCATACCTCTAATTTGCAATTTTTGGACTCTACTGATCTATCTCATTTTTGTTTGCCAAGTACAGTATGGAAGAACTAAACACTAAGTGAGGTAAAACTAGAGGATTATAAACAGTAATCTTTGACCACTGTGTCAATAAAGTTGATACTCTGGATAAAAAATTTACAGAAGTTGTTATTTTTTAAATAATATTTATAAATGTTCTTTAAAGTTAAAAAACCTGTCAATGAAAAATACAAAATATTTAATTTTTTTCACTAACTCGAACTTACTAGTACCAATTTTCGCATTTAAATTTCTTTGCTCAAACTCCCTTTGTATTTTATTATTACCTATCATCATAAATTTAGTTTTTTCCACATTTAATTTTAGTAGATTTTTACTTAACTATAACTGAAGGTCATTGAATGCTACATTAATGACATCCAACAAATGATCATCCTTTGAAAAAAAGTATATTAAATGTAGAGAACAAGTTTTAATTGCCAAATTTACATTGTTAATATAAAGGAGAAATAGTAAGGGGCCAAGGGTACTTCCGTGAGGCACTCCATTATCTTTAATAATTCCTCTGAAATTTCACAGTTAACATTTATTACTTGCTTTCTATCGTCAAGATAATCTGTCAGCCAGTCCAGCGTACAATCAACTATGCCATACCATCTTAATTTATTTACCAACTTTTGTCGGTCAATGGTTTCAAATGCTCATTTTAAATAGGGAAAAACTGCACGAATTGCATAATTATCATCCAATAAATATTTCATCATATAAAATGTTCTGAATTGCTGTTTCTCAACTATGGACTTTTTGATATCCTGACTGGTTTGGTATCAAAATATCATTTAAATTTATATAATTTAACAACTGATTATACACGACTCTCTCCAAAATCTTATCAATAGTTACCAGCATATTTATTGGCCTTAAACTCTGTGCCTTAACTGTACCTTTACATTTCTTGATTGGAATAACTGTAGATATCTTTAGAGCAGATGGCGCTTTACTAATCTTCAAGGACGAGTTTATTAAATGAAACAGGGGTATTTGAATACTAAAATAAGTATTGTACCTCTTAATAACATCATAGATGATAGACTTTTTGCGAAGCTTGACATAGGAATAAGAAAATGTAGATTGTGATGGTGATGAGTTACATATCTAGGATTTGGGGCTATAAATTTATTTTGATTAGCATATATGACACTAACAGTTTCAAACATGTATAAACTAACAATGATTAATATTTTTTCGTTTATATGAATCATGGTTTTTTTGCCTTGCATATATATCTTACTGCTTTTTTTTTAAATAATGAACAGCATATTAATTAAATAGTTGCCAGCTACTTCCCAGAAACAAATCCCTTATCAGAGTCTCCATTCAATAAAGGCATAATATACTGATTTCCGAACGATACTACCTAGTTCTTGAACTACTACCTTAACCACAGAACAACCAGACAAGATTTTCCTCTTTGCCTTCGACTCGACAAATAGGACACAAATAAGGAAAGAGCCACTCTTCTAAAGCCATACCAGTGAAGTTGAAATTCAAAAAACAGTTTATACTGCTTTTGCTGCAATATTTTCGGCTATGTTATCAGTTCCCTTTCAAATGAGGGTTTTAAAAGTTGAAAGCAATTAATAACACTTTAGAAGACTCTGCATTTTCCAAACATTCTTAAGTCAAAAGCTGAAGTGTTGTAAAACTATAAATGCGGCTGCTCAAAAAATTATTAATGATGAATCAAACCATTGGTACCAGGTGTCTCTAAGAATTGTAGCAATAATTCTAATGCTCGGTAAAAGTTATATTGTTTTTCAAAATACAAATGATAAGTTGTTTGGGCATATAAACGGCAACGTTTAAAAATAGATTAGCTGTTATCTGAATTTGATCTAATAATGGAAGAACACACGCGGAGAGTGTTCAAAAAAGAGGAGACTAAAGCTTATTATCTCGGAAAAAATACACTAAAGGAAATAGTAGACCCCTGAATCAAAGTGTAAAAGCCATATTTTTATTAATGAAATAGAAAAAGTTAAATGTTATTCCTTAATTTTAGATTGCACTCCTGTCATTAGTAAGGTAGAGCAAATAACTCTTGTAATCCGATATGTTTCAATCAATAATAATGAGGTTGAAATAAAAATTAATGAAGGCCTTCTGGGCTTCTTCCAGTTGAAAGATCCACAGGAAAAATGAATGAAAATTCAAACCAACTTTAGAACTATTGAGTGACACTAGATGCGAGAGTAGAAGAGAAGTCCTAAAGCCTTTAAGATTTCACCTGGGAAAAGTATATGACATTTTGCTAAGCATTTATGAAAATCAAGAACTTGATAATTTAATTAATAATAGATGTGTTCAATAGTTATTTGATATAAAATATTAAATTGCATTTATTCGATTCATAAGCTGATGCAAACACAAAATTTTGGTTTGGCATCTGCTCTTGATCTTTTGCAAATCTTTTGCGCTTTTGAGCAAAAAAACAAAGCCCTAGCAATGTACTAAAGTAATAACTACTTTAAATTTTGCCCCTAACCTTAGTGTTGATATAAGAATATTACTAACTATACCAGTAACTGTAGGAAGCGGAGAAAGAAGTTTCTATAAATTAAAGTTAATTAAGAACTTTTTTCAGTTTTTATAGAATATAAGTTTTTTGTTTGTGCAATACATTTTTCTGGTATAATTAAAAATGTTTTAATTTTGTACTATTTAACTGTTAATTTTAAGTTGCATGATTTCTAAATGTATGTTTTTCTTTTAATTTAAGACCCATGTAATTTTATTTTAAACAATATATATTTTATATTTAAAACGCGGTAATTTGGCTTTTTGACCTGGCTGACCACCTGGTTCTCACATATTTTTTCTAAGGTATTCAGTCTTCTTAAATGGTCTTGTAAGTTCCGAAGTAATATAAGGGTACTGATTGGGGTGATTTTAATGTAAATATTTGTGTTTCCAAGAATAATAAGGATCCCATTGTTTGCAGGTGACAATTCACAAAGCAACTTGAGTCCATAATGGTATATCAAACTGTCTAGATAATTATGTAAATTTTCAATTTATTAATGTATCAAACAATATATCTTGAAAGACATAAAAAAACTTAGCCTAAACAATAATAGTTATGGTAAGGAACTTATCATATCCCTAGTGGGTACATTTTTTCTAAGTAGTTTTTGATTGTTTCCTTTATTTTTTTGTACATGTTGTACTGGTTACAACTTCTGATGTACACCTTCTGGTAATTGGTTGTACAGAACTAGTATTCTGAGTTTGAACAAACTGACATATTGGTAGGACGAGTTTGAATCTATTTCTTGTTGTTATAGAAATCTTTGTCTTTTTTTGCGTGGATAGAACAGACTCTAAAATGCAGATAGGATCTTCCTCATAAAGTGGTTTGCCATGAGTGGTTTGTGTATCTGATCAGATAATAGAATTTAATTTGCATGGGTAACATTGGCAACAAGTATCCAAAAAGAATATATATTGAAAATAATCTAAGGAAGCTAAATATATTTTTAGGAACGAAAATTCTGCTGATCTTTACTCCGCTAAGTTCAGACAGAAAAATTTAATATCTTTCTAGAGATCTTATTTCAATATTTGTTTTTCTGAAATGAATTATGAATTCTACTAACAAGTACAAATTAATGCTAATAAGAATATCTACCAAGAGTTTAGATAGCTATTGTAGAGAGCTTTTGTGGAAAATTATTACACAAACAAAATGCAGTCATCAAATGATAGTAAAAGTATATGGAAAATTATTGTATTAACTATGGAACACTATTATGTAATAGTTACTCGCGACTGCATGGAATCCTCTTTTTATGCTTCAATGCAACCATTTTTAAATGCTTCGCCTTACCGCCTTGATAACATTTAGTGACATAAGAAATGTTTTGAATATTTATTTAAAATTACCAGCATTCTAACATTCAAAGGTATATAATTACAAGTTATACATCATATTTTAAGGCAATATTTTAAAGTTATTGCGTGGACTATTATAAAAAGTTTAAAATTGTTGTAACCTTCTTCAATTAATTCAATTAAATAGATTCTTGCTAACAAATTACAATGTATCTTTTTAAGTTCAAATTGAAATGAATTTATTTTCTAACAGAATGATTCCACAATAACGACACAATACAAATCTACAATGAAACTAGTGGGATTCTCAAATTCATATGTTGATCTAATAATAAAGCCCAATGTCTTCAAGGCTGATTGAGCTACTTCATTGATATGATTATTAAAGATTAACTTTTTATCTCTTACCACTTCCAAACTTCTGACCCAATCACAGTCTGACAGTAATGAGCTGTTTAGATACTCAATTTTAGTGTCATAGTGAATAACAGATATGTTTTTTTTTTAATATTTCACTCAGAAACTCTTATCAATATCTTCCTGTAAGTGTTAACTGTGATCAAAACTCTGTAACATCCTGGTTATGTTGTTTGTGATATCATTAATAAATATAGGAAATATGAATAGATTACTACCACATGGGGCTTCTTACACGCTAAGAAATCATCTGATTTAAATCCATTGTATTCGACCTTGTATTCTCTTAGAAGAAAAATATTTTTTATAAAGTTTGGAATTTCAGTGAAATCCCATTAAATGCATTTTTTGAGCCACCAGTCCATGATCCAACCTGTTAAAGGCCTTCTAAAAACTAAACTTTTATTTTAATATAACAAATCCAGAGAATATTTTAATATTATATTTTAACCATTTTAAAGAAAACACTACTTTGAGCTTAAACAGTTGAGAATCAACTATCTATATCAACCTTATGACGGGTATTATGAATATTGCTGTGAAAGTTAAAAGTTATATTAGGGTGGTGATTGATGGGTTCCCAAAACGTGTTCTGTACAAGGTGACACTTGGGTTCATATAGGCATTACATTAAAATGTATTTGATTTTTTTTACTATTATATTTAATTGGGCGCTTATAAATATTTTTTATTGTTCAATTCTGCAAAACAATAGGATCAACAAGACTCTTTCTGATGGAGTACTAAAGGATTGTTAAATATTGTAATTGACAATTTACTAGATAAAATTACACTGTTTAATAAAGTCTGGGTTACAGGATTTTTTCTATATTTAGACAGCGTCTACCATATTTATTCTAAGAGATAGAAAAAAAAACCTTAAATATTAAAGTTGTATGATTTGTACTAAACCGCCAGGATTCGTTACTACTACTAAAACAAACGAACATCTGAAATGAACGAAAACTTTTTATTTTAAATGAAACACCTTGTATAATGTATGTCCATCAAATAAGTCTCTTCTTGATGGTTATAAATATACTAGGTTAATACCTTTATCTCTAAAGATACCCGGGAAATTTGAGAAAAATGCCGCTATAAGAGGCTGTGTGTTAGAGAGAGATGGAAAATGATGGAGAGGAGTCCATGGGAATACATTGCCTCTTATGGCAGGGTTTTTCTCAAATTTCTCAGGTATTTTTAGAGATGAAGCTCAGGACAAACCCTACAACTTTATATTTAAGGTTTTTTCTATCTCTTCTAATAATACGGAAAAAACCCTGTACAGTCTGAGCACTTTGATATTCCAAATGGTGTCAGTAATCCCTCTCTCAGGTAGAATAAATGGAGTTCCCATGAAAGAGTCTTGTCAATATATAGACGCAAATATTTAATTACAGTAGAATACTGCAATTCGTTATTATTTCCAAACATAATATTTTCTCTAATTTCTTATGTTGTATGAACATATTCATTGTTTATGTTTAATGTTAATTAGTGTGAAGTAAGCCAGTTCTCTACCTTGTTTGGATCATGTTTTATTTATCCTTTTAAAATATCTACAGATGTAGTAAAATAAACAGTTGTTGCATCACCTGCATAGAGCTTTACTTTATCCATTAATTTTAACAAAGAAACAGAAAATATATATCAAAAACAGTGGAGGGCGCAAGATGAAGGCCAGGAGCACTCGCATTTTATAGTCAATCCGTTGCTCTTGAAATCATGAGGTTTAACAAATTGTTTTCTATTCTTTATATAATCCAAGAATCAAGCATGACATGATGATGTTTTCCCAAAAGCTCCAACTTCTTCAACAGGATCTATAATTCACAAAGGCAAACACATTTTGCAAGTCTCCAGTGCATCAGTGAGATTAAATGTCGAAAGCCATACTGGGAACTGTAAAAGGAACTATGGCTATTTAAATAGTTAATAAGTCTTAAATTTGCTACCTTTTCAAATACCTTAGATATAAGTGGTAAGGCATGTACTGACTGTAGTTGTTGGTGTCTTTTTCGTCATTATTATATAAGCAATGCACTCTAACAATGTTTAATTCACTAGGAATAATTTTACAACACAATGATTGGTTCACAATTTTACACAAGACTGGCATCACAATATTAACCTTTATCCTTGCAGTGTTTAAGAGTCCGAGCTACTACTCCATTATGACCTATAACCTTCGATTCATCTGAACTGATTGCAATATGAGCAATTTCATCTTCTGTCCTCGGCATAAAAAACATGGAATGTATGATGACTCTTCTTCAATATTTTATATTACTGTTGAAAAGAAGGCACAATTATTCATAGGTGTTTTAAAAAATAACATTGCAGATGCCTTTCCCAAGAAAAGTATTCGAAAACCTTAGAACTCTAGTGTCAGTATTAACTTTTCTAATAATGATTTAAAAAATATGAGACGCGCTTTAAATTTAATGTAGTAACTCTTGATGCGGCTAGATTCTATTCAACTTCCATATGATATTAAAAATTATAGAAAAAAGTACCATTTAATTTTCCGCGGTGCTAAAATAAATGCATATGATGACAGTGTTAGAAGCACAGGCCTCCTGGAATATTGGGCCAAATGAATAAAGTTGTAGCAAGTGCTTTTGCTTAAGTTTTTTGAGAAAGATTTGTGTACAACATAAATATCAGAAAGAGTTGGCATCATAGTAAAAGCATTTGCTACCTTTTATTCATCTGGGCCATTGTTTACCCATTTAAACAAGATGGAATAAAAAAAGATACTGTTAGTATACCGACCTCGAATAACTTTAATGTCTTTTTAGCCAATATAGCCTCTGCTTTAGTTGACCAGCTCCCTCATATTTCAAATATTATCATCATACATTAGCGTTATTAATCGGATCTCAGTTTGAATTTTGTGAATTGACTTTTATTGAAGTTCGCTATATTATATTTGTACTTAAAAATTCCCACAGTAAATATTATGGCATTATCAATAAGATAATAAAAAGTATTGGAAACCTCATCGCATATCCTTTTAACTAAATTATATAAGGAATATTTCGTGACGTTTTCAGAATATCTAGGTTCGTCTCAATTTACAAATTCCTATGCCAAGTAAAATTTTTGAAAAAACGCCTAAGTCAGGATTTTTATTCATTTCGAAAAAAAAAATAATTTTCATATACAAACAACAATTTGGTTTTAGAAATGGCATGTCTACAGCGATGGCCATAAATCAGCTTATTTATATCATAACCAAAGATTTTAACATCGGAAATTATGTAGCCTTATTTTGTGACCTAACCAGGGCATTCGACTGTTCCTTTCAAAGTCTTAAATTAATTCACTCTTACAAATCGGTTTCAAATTGTAGATTATAATAATAGAGCTTCCAAACTTAACTTCTGCCAATTAAATATGGCGTGCCCCAGAGATCGGTGTTGGGACCGCTACTGTTTATTATTTATATAAATTATTTGATGCTCTTTAACACTGTTATCGACTTTATCTTGTTTGCAGATGACACCACAGCAACGAAGGTTGGAAGGAATGTTTCACAATTAGTTCGAGATCTTGGCGACTCATGGTCGAAAATCTCTGACTGGTACTTCTACTGATGTGATCAGTGATCCTGTTTCGGTCCGATTCTTGGGTGTTTATTTGGATCATAATTTGTCTTGGCACCCGCACATTGTTTCCAGTAAACTGTCGTCCAATATATATGTTTTTTAAGAAACTTAGTTGATAGGTACTCTCTCAGAAGACCTGTTCCAATGACGTTTAATGCTTTGATTCAGTTACATATATCATACACTTTACTTTCATGGGGACACGCAGAAGTAACTTATAGACCTTTTGCATTACAGCCTAAATCTATTCGTGTAATTTGCAGGGTTGTCTTTCTAAGCAGACTGTAGGGATACATTTAGAGAATTTAATATTATGACTTTGCCTGCAATATATATTTTTGAGTGTCTTAAATATGGTAAGAATAATTTAGCCTCTTAATCTAGACTGGATACAATGTGCATTCTTATAGAATCAGAAATAGAGGAAATTTTCTAGTTAAATATCACCGAATAAATAAACAGAGATTTGTTTTGTACTATTTTGCACCAGTGTTGGTTAATAAACCGTCTAAAGATATAAAGGGTCTTCTTCCAAAAAAGAAATTTATTGATGTGATAAAAAAGTTTCCCCTATTATGACATTTCTTTGCTATAAATGTAAAAATAGTACTTTAGATTAATTGTATGTGTCCTATTGCCTTTGTAGATGACTTCATATTTTTAATTCTTGTTATAACTTTAGGAATACTTTGAGGTGTGTCAACATATCTATGATTAACACCAAAAAATACTATTTATCTATCATTAGTAAAAGAGTTTGTTTGGACTTCCATTACCTTTATTTTTATTCGTTATAACGTCTCAATTGAGGTGTATCTTCAATCTTTATAAAGTGAAAATTGACGGAATATTCTAAGACTACGAGTTGAAATACTATTCTATGAACTGTCACATGCCCAGTTTCAGTTCTTTAATATTGTTTATTTATTTATTTATTTAAAATTTATTTGTTTAAAATTCCTTTCCAAATCCTAGAGATATCTGTTGATGGGTTACAAAAAACTGGTGTGTTCTATTCTATGAAGGCTGCTTCCTTAAATTTCCTTTTATACCAGTGGTTTTTGAGAATGATGGTCGCTTCTAACCATTGGATTGTATCTTGTTGGTCCCAGACATGTTTGGCAATTACTTTAATGTTTCGCCCCGCTGTTTGTTGGTCCTATGTTCTTTTAGGCGAACTTCTAATGATCGTTTAGTCAGACAGAGTAGCTACTCTACTAAACTAAATATTCGTCATGTGGTAGATTGCTATGTTGTGTTAACGAAAAAACAAATTACAAATGTTCGTTTGTTCTTGTTTGAAGACGTAAACTTCATCTACGCGGCATAACAAACGTAGGCAAATGTTCGACATGAGGTAGTTTGACATTACGCCTGGATGGAACTGTCTAGGTATTTCAAAGTTGCAGCTCTATGGATGGAACACGAATAATACATGTCTCAAATTTCCTATATTAAAGTATCAAACTTCATGCGGGCTTTATTCTTCTAAAATATAAAACATTTTCGTAATTTGTACATTTATTATATTTTAAGAAAGAAAAGATTTAACGTTTTTTTTTAGTGTATATTGTTTTGAAGTCTCAGTTTTGTAATTTATCTCGTCGTTGTAAATTTCAACAATGGTTCCATTTTTTTTTATTTTATCGGTATTTTGCAACAATTTTAATTTACATTTGTAAAGACAAATAGCACATCTTGTAAAGACGTACAAAATTGTAGTTTTTAAGTGGATCAAAAAGTATCTGATCTTATGGTAGCATTTGTTCTTTTTAGCCCAAATGATGACACTGATGAGTATCAAATCGTAGGCATTTCAATTAAATATTCAATAAATCTGTCCAAGAAAGCTGCTTAAATATTTTCTTTTCAATTACATGTGGACGCCTGTTCTGAACATGCGCAAACGATGTTGTTAAAAGTTAGTTTTTAACCACAGATTTAGGCAACTGTTACAAATTAAGGTTTGAAAAGAACTACTATTTGTAACAGTAACATATCTGGAATGCTTAAATGTACAATTAATACGTCGTAACGTTATATAAGTAATTATTATTAAATCAACTTCAACTATTCGAAACAAATCTAACTGTGGCATGGCGTTGTTTGTATTTAATTTTTTAATGAGACTACCGATAGTTGTGAACATTTATTAAAAAAATAGTCTTAAACTAAAAAATTCGGAGAATTATACAAAAATTCTCGCATCCAAAAAATATTTCCTGTATAATCTGCAATGCCAGCGAGAATAAGCGATTTACGAAATTCATGGACAAAAAAAATTACTTTCTACCAACAGAGTAGGTAATCGACAAATATGCATAAAATAAATAATATTAAAAGGTATTTTCAAAAAATATATTACAAATTCCTAAATAACACTTTTATTTCCAACTTACAATTTTCAGTCCATAAATAAAACACAAATTAGATATACCTAAAGAATGAATGTCCAAATTTTAATTAGTTTCCACTAATAAGTGGCTTTTTTATAATTTAGGTGAGTAGTCATTGCCATTAAATTCTTCTTTGGGTCTAACATATTATATTCCGCTTCCCGAATTTCTGCGTAACACTGAATCCATAATCTCTTGATATGACAAGTTTATGTATCAAACAGATTTACTAAACACTTTTACCGAATTTTAGTATCAAAACCACAGGAAAAACCGTTTCGTCTATAAAATAACATGAAATAGACAAAAAATGTTTTTTTTTACATTTCTTCGATTATTGTCAATGACACAACCATTTTTCAAGTATGGAAGTGTCATTTTGGTTCTTGTGCCTACGCTCTTTGCCAAATTCCGATAACTTTTCTGTTAAATGGCTTCAATATTTTTATATGGCATTTATGCCATATACCCTCTAATATGTTTGGGGGATTCCCTCCATTCAATAGAAAATTGAAATAATTATTATTTTCTTAAATTGGGCTGTATGAAAGCCTTAAAGCTAAAATTGGGCGCAGGAAAAGCCGGAACCATATTTGTAGTCATCAGTTGATGGTCCTCTTCGAAAATCTTGTGTTGGTGATTCCAAAATTTTTCCGCCATTACCAAAATCTAATTACAACCCCGGTCCAGCTCGTGGGAGGTCGACCTCGCGCTAGTTTTCTTCAACCAAACCATAATCCTCTAGCGAAGAGCGGATTGTATACCGGAAAGAGCGGACTGTATGCCGATATGTAGTTACGGTACATATATCTTAAGCGAAAGCGGGTGCGAAAAAAAGTGGAAAAGTGGTGACTTAAAAAGCTTTTTTAGCAGCGGTGAATACCATGTTCGCCCGTGCGAGATCGTTTCGAGTACTGTGTTTTTCAGCGTCGGTAGACGCACATGTAAATATATAAATTTAATTGAATCTTGGGCTCGTAAAGAAAATAAATATAAATTTCCCATAAACTGAAATGATAACGCCATTTGCCATTTTAGGTAGACCGTTTCGTACACTGAATGCTATTAAAACATATTAGATGTTTTTTAGTATTTATATATATATATATATATATATATATATATATATATATATATATATATATATTTTCCGACTCTCTTTACTATTAACATAACCTTAACTTACAGGTTTTTTGGTTACAAATGCATACCCCATTAACTTTCATATGTCTGTAGATATCAAAAAAAGTTCTCAATACAAAAAATTTTTCGAATTGTGCGAATTTTTATCTAGTGGTGTATGCAAATATACATGGTATTTAGCTTTTCTGATATCAATGATCTTTGGTTTCTTAAATGTAATACTGTATATTATAGGTCCATGGAATCGGCATCGGTTTGATACATTTACCAATGAAAACAGTCGAGAAAATTAAAAAAAATCAAACCCTACCTATTACCTATAACTTATAATGCCAATGTTTATATCTTAAAAAATACCAATAAAGAAAAAAAATTTAAAAAAACCGCAGCTGCGAACGCAAAATGCTTTAATTAATGTCTTGTACCGAAAAGTTTCACTAACAAAAAAACACAATTTCTGAAAAAATGTCCTACCTACTGAACCTGTATAAAATAATATAAACTTTAATACTTTTCTGAACAGTATAATACTGAACTTCATTACATTTCCTATGCTAAATATATACCAGCATAAAAAAAAATAGAAATTCTATACCCGTATCCTAAAAAAACCTCACAAAATATATAAACATACCGGACTATATACTAAACAATGCACAAATTTGATGCAATTATTTTACTACTCTAACTGATCCTAAAACGAGAATCGAATAACACATTTATTAAACGAATATCGATGTAATCCATGCAATCGAGAATGACAGCTAATTTTTTTAGAGATATTTTATAAAATTGGGGAAAGTATTATCCTTCAAATTATAGTTACCTCCTTAAAAACATTCAAATTTTATTCTGCAATTTCAAAAATACCCAAGAAATCCTTTTGTGAGACTCTAAAATTAAAATATAATTATTAAATATTTATTCAATTACAGTTCTGACAGCAACAAAAGTCAAGGATCAATGGATGTTTTGAAATTTTCACCCAGTAGTTAGAAGAAAATATTATAGAGGTTTTTGTAGCCAAATAAACACTCTATTCTTCTGTCAGGAAATAATACCCAATACTCTTTACAGTGAACCCCACAGTGAGGTTAGATTTGGACTTTAAAGTTTCAACTTTGAAAAATCGCAGTAATTTAACCGTGCACGCTGAAATTTTGAAATTTGTTCACAATCTATCTACGAGTATCTAGTTTCATAAAAAATACTCCACACCTTAGGTATATTAGTTTTCTTGTAATACAGGGAATGTGGAAAAATGTATTCATTTTTGGGAAACAAATTTTATCTAGTAATTTCACCCCTGTACAAACTCAGAATCCTTCACAGATATTTCATTTTGTGTATATTTTTGAGCACTTTCCGATGCCGTAATTAGTTTTCCAACAGGACCAGGATTCCCAAAATGTAACAAAAAAAAATTTTTTTTTCGAAAAATTTCAGTTTTTTTTAAAAATTTCTACTTTCCGGTCATTTTTCCAGATGCATTCAGGTTTTTGTTCTCCTCTATATTTCCAATGAAAAATGTCGCTTGCAAAATTTCGCCAGGACGCACCCAGTTCGAACAATAAGCTCCCCAAAACACTCTTTTCGACAAAAAAAAAATAAAAATGACCTGAACCGTGTTACATCGAAGTTGACTTTTTTGGTCAACTTTGCGGTACCAAAGGTATTACTGAAAAATGTTTCGTAGAAATCTCGAGATCCCGGTCTTCTCTAAAAATACATATCAAATTCAATGTCCTAACTCTAATAGTTTCCGAGATATGCTGGCCTTGCCCGCCGAAAAGTCGAAAAACACGGTTTTCTGAAATGACACTCCTCACACTAGGTTTTCGTCCCCGAGTGTGAGAACCATAGTTAACAACGGCAGATGTTTAAATTAATATACATTTTTATAATTTTTGTAAAAAATGGTCACATCATAAAGGTGATTTCTGTCTTAGATTTATTAAAAACTTGAGTATTGTGATCGCCCTCATTAAAAAAATATATGAATCAGGTTTTTTTGACGTTTTCAAAACCTTAGATCACAAAATATATTTTTAAAAAAATGCCTATAAGCTTGTAAGTCAAAAAAGTCTTATCTTCAGAATGCCCAAGAGGATCTAATAAAATTGCGGATTCTGCGCGAATAATTTATATTTTTTTTAACAGAAAAAGTATTGGGTGAGTCATTTAAGGGTATATATTTAAGAAAATATATATGAGATTAAACAAACCGGTTTCAGGTGAATTTAGAAAAGAAAAGCTTCGGTAAGGACCTCGCAGGCATAAAATTGTTACAATCATTGGTATAGATACGTACATGTTTGAGGGCTATATATCATTTTTTATTAAATAAGGCAAAATCCTTTTTATAAATGAAAAATATTTTATTTATGTTTTTCTTAGTGGCATCCGTCAAACGATATAAAATTTAATAAGTTTTTTTATACAGTAAGAAAATATCAATTCATATTCTAGTATTTTCATAAAAATTAAACATCTCGAATTATTGTTAACTTTAAGAACCATGATTAAAGTTCATATAATTGTCGATTGCAACCAACGACATATTAAAGGTACGCCACTGGTGAGTCAGATCGTGATGCTGGAACCCTTGTTTCTATTTACTCTATACTTTGATTATGAGATCAGTCCATCTTTCTTCCACTTATGCAAAATCTGTCAAACAATGACATATCTATTTTTTGAATTGGTTCCTTATGGGAATGCTGAGTCTATCCATTTTATACGTCATCGGTTGCAACTATATTATGTCATAAAGATATTCCGAAAAGATGTATTATTTAACAATTTATGATTATTGTTGTTTTATAACAAATATTGGCTGATCTAAATTTGTAACAAAATCTAGGGGTGGTTACAAGCAGGGCTTGACTATTTAGTCTAATTGAGATCTCGTGTAAAGTTAAGGCAGATTACATATTTTCTTTTGTTATAAAAGTTGAAACAAAGTAACTTGTAAGTTGAAAAAATTAATCAGTACAAACATTTGTTCTAGATTTAGAAATTCTCATAATCTTACCTATTTGTATGATTCGTGCATTTAAATATTTTTTATGCTAATATTATCTCCAGTTCTATAATGTGATATAGTGATATATTGTGATATAGTGATAAAAAAATAGTGTAAGAAAATTTAGTCAGAAAATTTAGAAAACATTATTTCTGAAAAAAAAAACGGTAAAATATGTGTAATTGATAAAACACACAACATAATCTATACTTTATTCCTTCTTTTCCAATTATTGTTATATTTGTTAGTAAGCGTTTACTGTTTGTTATATTAATATCTGTTGTCTTAAAATGTCGCTGTTCAGCGATTCTGCTTTCCCTCCTTATTAAATGTTTAACCAGGTATAATACGTATCAGTTTAAAGTCAAAATAATTTTAAATATACATAGAAAACAAGCAAATTCTATAGAATGATTGTGAGAAAAGTTTTTTTTAATGAATCTGTATACTTAAACACTTTAAAATTGTGCCTTTTTATTTTCTTGTAAAACTGCATATGTTTTGCATCTACTACCCGATTCGTTCTGTATATGCAACTGTTTAATTTTTCTTAACAAGAATAAATAAGTTATTTGTACCCTCAGAACTTCATATTGGTGGTATTTTACGAAATGTATTGTAATGCAGCCACGTATGCTTTTTAATAGAGAGATAAAAACCCATTTTCTTATGCAAGTATATAACGAGGCATACATGTAATCTATAATAATAAACAGCACGTATTGTATAATTGAAATTAAAAATTTCATCTAGTTCTAGTTCTTAATTTTTGTTATTTATCTAATTCAATTTTTAGATAATTATTACCTCTAATGCTCCAAATGTATAAATAACTGGCAAGAGTAGTAAATTAAGCACAGGTTTATAAAATACCATTGATTCCCAAAATTAAATATATCAAACTATTTATAATATATATTCATTGTGTCCGAAATCCGAGTTGGTACGTTAGATATGAACCTGCTTGTGTTATTTGCTTGATGTGGAATATGCTACATTAGGTATGAATAGGATAATATTTTCGATAGGCGGTAGATAAAAAATATTCGATACATTTTAGACAGTTTACTGTTACCTATCGATATCAGTAGATTAAGTTATAGAGGTTCTAGAATAAAAATCTTTTTTTATGGCTCGATTGCCAATGTTGGTGCCATTTTAGGCTGCGACATTTTCTACTGTGTTGAAGATCGCGAAAAATTAAACATTTTTTTTGTTACATATGGGAACACAGTTTAAAATAAAATGTCGTTTATTATATTATTATAAGTGTTTATAAAATTCATAAACAGTTATGTTATATCTATGAAATTTACTGAATTTTTTTATTAATATGCACATAAATATGAATTGTGTTATGTTGTTATATTATATTATGTTATGTTGTTTTGTATGTATGTATTGAAGATCTCAGAAACAAACAATACCTCAGAGAAAAAAGATGCATTTTGATCAATATTAGCCTCTCAATAGTTGTCCTGTACTTTTTTAAAACTATGAAAACTTAGAAGGTTTAGGTTTTTATAACATACTTATGCTTTATAGCGGTTATAATAGAAGTCTCAATTTTTTTAAGGGCATTTACTCTTTATAAAATAGATAATATGAAATTAAACAAAAGCCAGTAGTTTATTTTATTTTTAATTAGCACATATCTACGTCATTTAAGTATGTTCTTAAGTTCTTCTCCACATAATATGCAACAGAACATTACTGCTCAGGATCATTCATTAATTCATCATGTGTAGACACTTCAATGAGGAGTCCAGCCAAAACCAGCCAGACGTGTATATATATATATATGTATATATATATATATATATATATATATATATATATATACACTATGTTGATTTTTACTCCTTCACGGATGGAAAAATACAATGTGTTTTCATTCCGGGTGTACATCCGTTCACTACTGTCGTTCTTAAAAGAACAGTTTTGCTGACGTTTCGCCAAAATCACATTTGGCATTTTCGAAGCTTTCTTTCTCGCGTCCGAATAGAGACTGAAAGTCAGTCTCTATTTGGATATATATATATATACTTATATATATTCTTTTATCCGTTTTGGCTTTTGAGTCCCCCTTTTTTATTATGTATTGTATTCTACTCTTAATTATACAGCATCTTTAAATTAGTCTTAATGTATATACAGACGAGAAGAGTATTATTGATTTACCATTTTATATATATATATATATATATATATATATATATATATTATATATATGTATATATATACATATATATATATATATATATATATATATATATATATATATATATATATATATATATATATATATATATATATATATATATATATATATATATATACAGGGTGTCCGGGAAAATGTGGGAGATCTCTCGGACTCAGATAGAACATTAAAAAATAAGATGACAAGTTCCCATAAATTTTTTTCCTAGCGGCCCTCCCTACGGAGATACGGCCCCCTAAAGGACCCCACTGGAAATCTTGGGAGTATTAAATATGTTTTGATCCTGAACAACCTAATACGCTAAATAGAAAAAAGTCAATTAAAAACTTCATAAGTGGGTTCAACATGTGATTTGTGATGCACTCGCGGGCACGACGAATAGAGGACTGCTGTACTTGCCACAACAACCCAGCATTGTTCCTTATCATATCGCAATGAAACGTGATTCTCTGTAAAAGTTCCTCCCTAGTAGCAACCGGAGAGGAATACACCAAGGTTTTGAGATGACCCCACAGGTAGAAATCCATTGGCGTTAGGTCGGGAGACCGTGGAGGCCAGGCAATGGGACCTCCTCTGCCTATCCAACGGTTTCCATAGACGTTATTTAGGTGGTCCCGTACAGCAACGCTAAAATGGGGTGGGGCTCCATCATGCATAAAATGCATCCTTTGGCGGGTTTCAAGTGGCAAATGCTCTATTGAATCTAGAAAAGCGTTCTGAAGGAACTCTAAATAAAGTTCACCATTCAATCGTGCCGGTAATACGCATGGTCCAATGAAAAAATTGCCGATTATTCCTGCCCAAACATTAATGGATTGAAACTGATGTTGATGATGATGAACGACAGTGGCAAGAGGGTTTTCATCAGCCCATACATGCGAGTTATGTAAATTTACAATACCATCTTTGGTAAATCCTGCTTCATCGGTAAAAAGAATAATGCTAATGAAGTTTGGGTTTGTTCGTTGTTGATCTAACAACCAGTTTGCGAACTGGATTCTTCGAGGAAAATCTTCAGGAAGTAGTTGATGCACTTTTTGCAGATGATAAGGGTATAACAACTGTTCTTTAAGTACTTCAGCAACTGTACTTTTTGACACATGAAGCTGCGCGGCTAATATTCGAGTGCTTATTGAGGGAGTATCAGCTACAGTATCCAAAATATCTTCCTCCAATTGCACCGTACGTACTGTTCTCCTCACACCAGCATCAGTACTCCTTTTCCCAAAACTTCCTAAAAATAATTAATGAACGTCAATAATGTTACCTTATTAATTGAGAATTGCCCACCAGTTTCTCTTAGACGTTGGTCAATTCGCTGAAATGTTTTCTCATTTGGAATATTGCAATTAGGATATCTTTCTCCATACAACCTTCTTGCTTCATAAGCATTGCAAGAGGCAAGTCCGTACATAAGATGCATATCTGCATACTCACTAAATGTGTATCCCATTATCGAATTAAATTTACCAAGGTATTCAAAATTTAATAAATTAATATCGAAGTAGGTACAAAAAGATCAACGTGTCAAGAAGATTTCAAATGCACACGTCAATGCGAGATTATTTATTTCGTACCATAGTAACGTTTGTAAAAAAGTGCATTCTTTAATACTGATAAATAAACAATAATAAAACATTAATACTTTTATTATTTTTTTTCTCGAAAACGGTTCATTTTATCGACAATGAACAAGAGTACCTTTTCTTTAGCTTAATGTTCAAGGTATCCAAATTTATTTTTTTTAACTCCTTATCATACAGGTGTTAAAAATTTGACCGTTAAAATGTACAATCTAGTCCGTCCCTGGTAAACTAAACAAGCTAATTATGTTTTAAGGGAGTATTTTGAGAGGTCCTTACTACTGTCTATCATATTAAATTTTCGTTAAATTATATTGAGTCGTTTAAAAGTTATTCTAGAAAAACCGATTTCCAGTGGGGTTCTTTAGGGGGCCGTATCTCCCTAGGGAGGGCCGCTAGGAAAAAAATTTATGGGAACTTGTCATCTTATTTTTTAATGTTCTATCTGAGTCCGAGAGATCTCCCACATTTTCCCGGACACCCGGTATATATATATATATATATATATATATATATATATATATATATATATATATATATATATATATATATATATATATATATATATATATATATATATATATATATATATATATATATATATATATATATATATATATCTTTTATCCGTTTTGGCTTTTGAGTCCCCCTTTTTTATTATGTATTGTATTCTACTCTTAATTATACAGCATCTTTAAATTAGTCTTAATGTATATACAGACGAGAAGAGTATTATTGATTTACCATTTTATTTGCTAGTAAGAATTATAAACCATTACAAAATTAGCCGAGGGATATTTCCAACTGGATCTTATTGCTTGAAAATATACTCACTCTTTGTATCGTATTGAATTCGTAATGGAAGTATCTTTACCAAATTTAATATTAACTTTTCGTTTACATAATATGTCTGGTTCTATTTGAGCTATTTGATACAAATATTCTAATTAGTTGTAATTCTTTCCAGAACCAAGCGGTTTAACATAGTTGTGGGTAGATAAATTACGTGTTTATTATCAGATAATCTCCCTATATCTACCGACATTTGTCGGTGTCTTCGATATACACGGAGAACTCCTGCTATTTGCCGATATTTCCTTTCTTATTTGTCTTATATACCTGATTCAGTTTATACTCATTATCTCTTTGACTAAATAATTATTGTAAACACGTGTTTTAGAAAAATCTTTATTTGAAAATTATATTATTAGTGTTTCCCAAGGTGTAAATTGATTTTGTTTTAAAATACCTTCTGCAAATGATATGGTTTTGTCTATCAGGTCTCAAGTTGAGAGTTTTGATTTGAAGGTTGAGACACTTCCGGGCACATTTTAGATGAGTGTACTCGTGCTATTCGAAATTTGAATAAACAGTTAACACGTACAAAAAAGGTAGCAGAAGAGTCGTATATTACAGCATGTAAAAGGTAGGTAAAATAAAAAATATCAGCGTATTTTGAAAGAAAAGAAAGTAGGAGGAGGATCCCGAATACGTAGAGTCGAAACAACAACTCGTGTGAAATGGGACGATGTTAATTCTGCTTTAGAATCCTGGTACCATTACCAACTTGAGTCATACTGACCTAGAACTTTTTTGAAAGACTGTGCTGTACTATTCAAAAGGCGAATTCAAAATACATAGTATATTGATGAGGTCGTGAAAATAAATGCAGTTTACTGTAGTGAATTCTGGGTAAATATGGCTGATAAAGTGCAAGTGGAATTAAAATATTTGAATACGAGGAATTCCCTATATCGGGTTACAAGCAGAGATATTATCCTAATGATTAATATTAATAAATTTAATACTCTCCGAGCCGGTACTTATATTATTCTGTGCGCAAAGGTCAAGTACGGAAGCAAAACTATTTAAGTGCCAGTATTTTACAAAATTACTATTATCAATTCAGTGCTACGGTAAATTGACTGTACAAATATAAAGCAGTAGGTTATAACCTTTACTTTGACGTACGTGGTTTAGGGAAATTGTAGATTTTCACTTGAATATAACCATTACTTATATTGAACTCTTTTTATGTGACATGCCCATAACCCATTTTGGTTAAGCTCGCTTCAAAATTATCCTGTATTGAAAAGTGAAACAACTAATATATCTGAGGAGCAGTTAACTTATTAACTCGCAAAGTTGTATTTCCCTATGATCATATGGATAGTTGGGAAATACTTAATGATAAAATTGATCTGCCTTCAAAGCTTAATTTTTATAATCAATTGGAAGATAAGTATATAAGTGATGATGAAAATGAACATGCAAAGTGTGGAACATTTTCGACGGTAAAACGCTGCAAGACTATTCAGAGTTATATATCTTAAAACCGACGTTCTACTATTGTATTTGAAGAATTTCGACGTATTAGCCCTGCGCATGCTTATAGTCTACATGGCTATGCATTTCGTTCTATACTTTATAAAACTCAACAAGAACTTGAGCTTTAACTGATCTAAACATAAATAGATTTATAGAGCGTGGAGTTAGGGGAGGTTTAAATCAGTGTTCAAAACGTTATGCAGAAGCTAATAACAAATATATGCATGAGTATGATCAGATAAAGTCATAACCTTACCTGATATACTTTGATGTAAATAACCAATATGAGTGAGCCATGCCCCAATATCTGTCCTATGGTAGATTTAAGTGGATGAATGAGAATGATGTGAAAGCTTTTGATGTTCCCTCTGTTCCCAATAACTCTGATGATGGATATATTTTAGAAGTGGATCTAGAAATTCCTCGCCAATTACATGATAAGTTTTCAGATCTTCCACCTTGTTCTAATGGCTCCAACAATAAAAAGGTCCTTTTGTTTAAGCAGTCACAGTGGTTGGAGAAATATGTTAAACTCAATACAGAATTACGTCAACAAACAAAGAATGAATTTGAAGAAAAAAATTAAATTGATGATAAATGCCGTATTTGGAAAGACTATGGGAAATATTAGAAACCATTCGTCTGTGAACTGGTTACTAAACGGGAATTATTAATTAGCTAAACCAATGTGTATTCCAATAAACCTTTATATGTGTCAAAGATTTTCCACCTGTAATTAAGCACACTGATGTATATAATGCAATTAAAAAAGACTGTTATAATTATTTTGATACCAGCGATTATCCAGATAATAATAAATATATTTTTTCCACAAGTTAACAGAAAGGTTTTCGGGAAAATGAAAGATGAAAACAATGGATGAATTATGGCTTATTCGTTGGTCTACGTTCTAAAGTATATGCAACTAAAGTTCAATATATACCCGAAGAATTTAAAATGTAGGAAATGATACTGGAATTTGGGTGTAACCAAAAAAAATAAGGGAGTCAAGAAATCTGCTATAAAAAATAAAATAACATTTGTTAATTATATAGAATATCAGGAAATTTAATTAGATCGAACCAGCACGAACTTCATTTAATTCGACAAACAAAAGTCGGTCTCAGCCCTCAGGATGACAAACGGCGTATTTTTAACACATTACCTTGGGGGTATTGTTCTATAATTTTCTATAACTATTGATTCATTTTATATTTTCTTTAGTTTGTAATTATTACTTGCTATATGTTTGTGTAATATACGCAGTTTACGAGCTTTTTATAGTTTATAATTATTACTACCAAATAGAATAGTAAACCAATAATACTGTTCTCGTCTATATATAGCTTCAGACTATTTTAAAGATGCGGTATAATTAAGAGTAGAATACAAAAAAAAAGTAATAAAAAAGGGGGACTTAAAAGTCGAAACGGTAAGGTAAAAGTAAAAGGAACTATTATTATATTACCTCGAGTTGCACGCTTTGCTCAGTCCATACCAGTTTGGTTTTCGATCCAATGTGTTAACATCATCAGCCATTAATACCCTAAGGGACTTTAATCAGGAGTGCTTTGAGAGTCGCCGATATGGACAGGCATCATCGTACGATCTGACCAAAGCCTTCGATTGCATTTCACCTGCAATATTAATATCCAAACTTGGTAAATATAATATCCACTGAAGCGCTGCCACCCTCTTGGGTTCCTATTTGTCTGACCGTTGTCAGTATTGAGTGTTGGAGGGACCAAGGCAGACAGAAGACCTGTCAAGTATGGAGTACCCCAGGGCTCAGTGCTGGGACCTATATTATTCTTGATATATATAAATGATATCTCGGCTTGTCTTCCCACGGGTAAGCTGGTAATGTTTGCTGATGACACGGCTGCACTTGAAATGGCTGACAGTCAGGCAGAACTGGTGGCAAGGGCCATGGAATCAGGGATGTGTGTAAGTGAATGGTTCACTACCAGCGGACTCAACCAAAAGCAGGAAAAAACACAGATCTTGCGATTCTCCTTCAGTCAACCGATGAGCCCGTAAAGTACCTGAGGATCCATGTTGACGCCAGGCTTACTTAGAAAAGGCACTGTGCCCGGCTGGCAGGGAAACTTAGAAAGATTGTGTTTGTCATAAGTAGTCTGAGGAGCAACGTCTCTGACACTGTCCTAAGGACTGCTTATTTTGCATATTTCCACTCACACATCTCATATAGCATTTTGGTCTGAAGCCATTCTGCACATGCATCAGGGATTTTTGCTATTCAGAAGAGGTGTGTGAGATTCATGGCAGGGAAGGGTTTTCGAGATTGTCGTAGAGACCTCTATGTTGTATGTATGTATGACCTCTTGTTTCCCTGAAAATTGTGACTGTTGCGTGTGTATGTGTCAGGTCTAAACCATGTGAAAAACAATATAACAAAGTACCAGACCAACAGCGACTACCGCTCATATGGTATTAGGGGCAAGAATGATCTTGTCAGGCATTCTCAAACGGCAAGGGCCAGGGACGTACAGAACCATTTCGGCATAAAATGTTTTAATGCCCTTCCAGAGAGGATCAGATCTCTTTCCTCCCTAAATTTAGAGTAATACTAAAAAACTTTACAGCAGAAAACTTTTTATTCGTTAGAAAATTTCTTAAAAAACAATTTTGATAATATCTAGATGCTTCCACTTCAAATATGTATATATTTATTTTTAAATTTTATTGTGTTCTGTAAATTTCAATTATACACATTTACTTGTGAATGTAAATTGTTTTGTTCTTTTATATATCTAGACACTTATTACTGGTAGTTTTTAATATTGACATGAATGACATATAGGTGTTTCATAATTGTTGTGCGATTTATTTTTGACGTGAAAATACTATGTATGTGCATCACAAATAAATATTGATTGATTGATATGCCGGCTGTAATCGAAATTGCTTTCCGGCTGCCATTTTTTAGCCTAATGAAACGGTAGGTTCTTGGGTTATTAGAATGACCATTTTTGATATACTTGACAGATTTGTGCGAATTCCGGTTTGACCGGAAGTCACTCAAATTTACGTTTTTCTACAGAGTATCGTATTAAAAAAATCAACTCAATCCGCCATTTTGAAATTTTGACAGCTATTTTTACTTTTCATTGTAGTGATAGATAGATTTTTTTATTAATTTGTGTTTCTCAAAGTTGGCAGAATAACGTTTTTCGAAATTACTTGAAATTTTGAGATGTCTGTATCATTTCCATACTACACTTTCTATTACAGCTAAATGCACTTCTTCAATACGAATCTAACGAGTACTACAAACACATTAAGTCAAGTTAGTAATAGAAATAAAAAGTTTTAATTAAAAAATAAATAAATAATAAGTAGTTAATATGAAACAAAAATCAAAACATATTTTTCAAAAATCTAGCCACCAATCAAGTTCTCTAAACGTTCTGCGTTAACTTCATGGCATTTTCTCACACGAAAAACGTTTTCCTCCACACCATTTTGAAACAACAGTTAATTAGTCTTGTAATAATTCTAGAGTTTCCGGGGGTTAGATGTAAACAAAACTTTTGATTGAACCCCACAAAAAAAATCGAGTGGTGTTATGTCCGGGGAACGGGAAGGCCACCGAACTGGTACATTATTTGCGATAAAACATTGTCCAAAACTTTGCTTCAAATGATTAATCACTATTTGCGCAAGGTGGAGTGGAGCCCCGTCCTGAAAACAAATGTTTTGCTCTTCCAATAAAGGTAGGCCTTCTAAAAATTCCTCTAGAGGGAGAGATTTTAAGATATCGCTCGCCTGTTAAATGTTCAACATTCACACCAAACCTCTCCTGAAAATATCCTTCTTTCATATGGTTTTGATTTTTTGTTGACTAGTATCTGGTGTTTTGCCCTATTGTGTTAAACCAAGATTCATCTGAATACAATATTGAAAGAGCCAAAACCAGCTACAGTACCAGTCTTCTTATAAAGACATAAAAGTGTTGATGTAATTAATATTTGAATGAGCGGTAACCCTGTTTCTTCAAAGTGCAGTAAGCTGACTAGTGGCTTATATCATGTTCATGACCGATTTGTCTAGTAGATGCGGTGGGGTCCAGGTTTACAAATGGCAGAACATAATTTCCATCTCTTCGCTGATAATAAAGTCGTTGCCTTGTTGAATGACAGGCCCTTCGGGTATTTTTTTTTATTAAATAATTTTTTTATTAAAACACGATATACGCTTTCTGCTTCTGTAGCAATTTTTCTATATTGCTAGTAAATTATCAGCATATCTACTTACTCACTTCAACAAACTTTTTTGCTTAAGATTTAAAAATGAAATTTTAAGAAGAATCAAATAATCTAACTTTACTTGGTAGCATTATAACAATTTTCAACTGATAAAAAGGTTTCCGTTTTTAATTTTTTTGGCTTAGATTTTTATGGAAAACTTAATGTCTTGATAGTTTTGAAAATGACATCGTAATCACTAATTACTAATATAACAATTGTGAAACTGATAGGATGGCTGACTCTTATTCATATGTTTTAATAATTCAGATTTCTACGGCAATCTTGATTTAAGGTTTTGAAAATGATATTGCCTATGCCATGAGGTCAATGGAGGATTTTTCGAAAACCTGATTGGAGGCTAAATTTTAGGAATAGGTATTTCAATTTGTGTTAGTTACTTTATTACTACTATTTGACCTAATTAGTTTATATTCGTTAGATTCGAATTGAAGAGGTACATTTAGCTTTAGTATGAAAATGGTATACTTCCATTTGGATAGCGCGTCAACTGAGTGGTGACTTTCAAGACTTTTACGAGGGACATTCAAAAAGTTTTTTCTTACGGAACCAAGTGTGTAGCAGTGTACGGATAACACAAGTAGCCAACCTTCCAGTGACCAAAAGCTACATCGAGTTGGTTTGTAGTCATCCAGAGGAACGCATATCCTTGCAGGTGGCTTAGTGGTTATGTTATTTTTTTTCTACCCAAGTAAAAGAGTTATTCTCTGTTGTTTTTTTTTATGTTTAACGAACAAAAAATTACAAAAAGAAAAAATAAAGAATATAGGCTAAGAATTAAACGTTTTCAAAAGCCTAGTTCTTCAGATTCTGATTCTGACACTGATCTTGATCAAATAATAAGTAAAATAGCAAGAATTGATATATCAGATTCAAATAATTGTTTACTTAGTAGTAGTAATACCAATAATATAATGGCTGAAATCAATTATTCTAAATTACGACTTTTTCTTGATATTATACCTGTTTTTAGTGGTTAACTTTGCGAATTAAACAATTTTATTGCTGCATACGATGAAGAAGTTACTCAATATCAAAACCATGGAAACTTAAAAAAAATAAATTTTCGAGCAATATTAGGTAAATTAAAAGGTAAAGCTTTAACAATTATTTATAGTTGCATAGAACTCACTACTTGGGAGTAAGTACAAATTATTTTAAGAACTTTTTCAGACCAGCGATTTTTTTTTCTTGTTTATTACAAGAACTACGTACAACCGCAGGCTAAATAAAATTCTTATAGCTTTGGTGTTAGGTGCCAATATCTTAGAAGTCTAATTTTTTCTTCAATTAATAGTGACCAAACGTTATCTCGAGGAGAAAAACTTGCACAGATTTCTAATATTGAAAAACCTCTTTTAATTAGTTTTCAAAAATATTTGCCGCCACAAATTCAATTAGCTGTATTTTAAAACAACCTGATAGTCTAGAAGCAGCTATGCAATATTTAATAGAAGAATAAAATTTTGGGTCTATGGTAAAAGATAGAAAGAAACAAAGTGATTTATTTTACTACAAACACTACTTATATTGTACAAAATTTTCCAAGACCAAATTTTCAGGCTCCATTTGTTCCAAACTTTTCTAATTAACAGTCGAACAATTTTCAGACTAAACAACCAATAAATATCACTCCTAGACAACTAACACCACAAAAATTCTTTACTAACCAACAAGTTTTTAATAAACCCAGTACTTTTAATCTCGACGTATGGAAGCCAAAATGTACCATACATCTCAAGCCGACACCCATGTTTGTTGTCACTAGAGAAACCGCTCAAAACCAAATCTTCAACCACAACATCCTCAACGAAGTGCAACATATAAACCAAATTATTTTCAACCTCAATCTATACCTACTTTTATAGCTGAGTACTTGTACAATATTAATAATATGGATGATGACAATCTATATGATTATCTTCCCGCTACCGATAATGATTGTGAACCCCAAGATGTTCATTGTTCATCTGAATTAAATAATATACAAGATTTTGAACCTCAAGAACTTCAAATAGAGGAATTACATAATACTGACCAAAATTTTCAGACATTGGCCTCCAATGCGAGCCCTACTTAGTATTGACCCTTAAATTTCTTTTGGATTCAGGCAGCCATATGTCCCTAATTAACTCTGTATTAGCTGAAACATATTTTGCAGAATACATTATAAAACTAAATATAATTAAAACATCTTGTGGAGAACAAAATACTAAATATGAAGCATGAAATTTGAAGAATTTAACTGTAACGAAAAAATAATTTTTAACCTTTTTAATTTTCACACATTTTTTGACGGTTTAATAAGTATTCGCGATCTTCGCAATTTAGGATTCCATTGGAACCTTCAAGGTGGATATTTAAAAAAAAACTATACTCTTCGAGTGCACCAGTGCCCACCTTCAGAAATATTATTACAACATATACCTAAGTAGCCATGAAATTTTAAAGACATCTATTCCTATAGATGTTAATATAAATGGAGAATACTATATTCTAGAGACAAGACGGAACTCATATTGTATTGTTGCCGAATATGTAACTAATGACAAGAATAAGTATGGAATAGTAGAAATGCATAATTTAAGTTTCGAGGATACCTATACAACTCTAAGAACACCTCTTAAAGCAGAATTACTAAATGGATTTGACACTTTTCAAGGCGAATTTTATAATCGATATGCATGTGTTAGCAAAAATGAGATAGAATAATTACTTATACTGGACCATTTGAATGCCGAGGAAAAAGAAAATCTTCTGAAGTTATATCAAGAATTTTACGATGTATTTCAATACCCTGTTCAGCCCTTTCATCTATTACCCAAACTCAACACGTAATTCGCACCATTGATGAGGAACCAGTTTATACAAAGTCCTATAGATTTCCAGAAGTTCACAAGAAGAAAGTTCAGGGACCAATCAATAAGATGTTAGAGAAAGGAATCATCCAAAATAGTATTAGTCCATTGTCAAGTCCAATATGGATTGTACCAAAGAAACAAGATGTGTCCGGAGTCCAGAAATGGCGAATAGTTGTAGACTATAGAAAACTTAATAACAAGACGATTCAGGAGCGATTTCTGATTTCCAATATCAATGAAATACTGGACAAACTTGGCACGGCACAATATTTTACTACCCTCGATTTGGCCAGTGGTTTTCATCAGATAAATATGCATAAAGGCAGCATCGAGAAGACTGCATTCTCAGCTGATTATGGGCATTTTGAATACTTAATAATGCCATTTGGGTTAAAGAACGACATTCTAGTGAATGATCAATGAAGTCCTTAAAGAATATATAAACCAAATCTGCCTAGTATATATGGATGACGTGATAATTTTCTCGACCATATTAGAACATATTTTAAGTCTCAAAAAGATATTGCAAGCATTTGTAAAAACACAACTTCAAAGACAAAAGTGAATTTTTAAAACGGGAAGCTGAATTTCTTGGGCATATTGTAAGCGCAGAAGGAGTAGAACCAAATCCAAGGAAAATTGATGCTATTCTTAAATTTCTCATTCCTAAAACTAAAACAGATTAAAAGTTTTCTTGGAATGATAGGGTTTCATCGAAAATTTATAAATAACATAGCAAAGATAACAAAACCTCTAACCCTATGTCTAAAGAAAGGCAGAGCATACTGAGGAGTTTATAAAAGCATTCGATACATGCAAAAATATCTTGTGCAATGAAAAAATCTTAATTAGACCTGACTTTACAAAACTATTTTTTTTAACAACGGATGCAAGAAAATTTGCAATCGGAGCAATATTAAGTCAAAAAGGAATTTGTAGAAAACAACGTAAGCACAGTACACTCAGCTGATGAAATACCAATACTGTCATTTCCATATGTAGAAAAGCCTCTAAACCGTTATAAAAATATTAGATTCACACGCACCTTCATGTATAAAAAAAAGTTTTTGAAAATAGAAAATTTTTCATACACATACGCAGAAGGCACATTGGCGAAGATTTGGACGAATTTATTGCAAACCAAAAAAATAACAACTTATCATCTTTTCTTTCCTGATAAAGGGCTTGATAACTCATCTTAAGGAAAAATTGATTCAAATTCACTCCAAACTACTAATATGTTCCACTAAATTAAATGATGTTATTATGGATAATGACAAACAAGAGATAAAATAAACTCTGTATCATCATGTATACAAAACGGGACACAGAGGTATTTTAACAACAATTTATTCTTTAAAACGTAACTATTACTGGTCAAACTTAGACAAACATGTAACTAATTATATTAATTGCCACATCAGTCAGAAGGCAAAATATGAAAGGCAGCACAACACATTTGAATTTCATGTACCAATAACTTTTGAAAGAATCCAAATGGACACCCTTTCAATCTCAAAAGAAAAATACTTGATAATAATTGATACACTGACAAAATTTGCTCAAGCCTGCCGTATACCAGGAGTGAATGCTGTAAATGTTCTAGATGGACTGTTGGTATTTATTTCCAATTATGGCTTTCCTCAAGTTATCGTTAGTGACAATTGAATTGAATTTAATATTTCATTTGGATTTCTATAAATTACACAAAATCGAAATTCACTTTACCTCGCCAAAAAATCCAAATTCCAATAGTTATATTGAGATATTCTACTTAACACTATTGGAATAAGTAAGAATAAAAACGCAACAGAATGCTAAAGAATCACTACAGTCCCTAGTAAATTATGCCATATTGCGTTATAACAACTCAATTCACTCAACAACTGATTTTACCCCATTTGAAATTGCATCAAGTCATTTCAATTCGAAAGATCCTTTTGAAAAGGATATTGTTACAAAATATGTCGTGGACCACAAGAAAAAACTAAAAACAACTTATCATCAATTAAATGATAAGTTCCAAACCGACAACGACACAAAACTTCAAAAGATTAATGAAGACAGAAAAGAACCAATAACTTTGAACCTAGACTAGTTTATTCTTTTCTTTGAATGCCAATAACTTTGAAGCCAGGAGATACGGTTTGTCATAAAGAACAAACGCGTGATAAACTAGCAATGAAATTTAAAAAAGTAGACCCAGTAGCACAAACAAAAAATAAAATAAAAACTTCTATTAAATATTCTAAACATAACCTTAAAAGACTAAAAAAATATTAATTGGTGTCTTTTCACTGTTTCAGAATGAAGTTTATAATGAAAACTTTATTTTTCTCAATAATCCTTATCTATAACCATTTAATTGTAAGGGCACCTATCCAACAACTTACTAACCCAATTTTACCTATTCTATAAGATATATATATATATATATATATATATATATATATATATATATATATATCTCAAGTAAACATACCTTTGTTAGTTATATTAATATTAGTGAATTCTTAAAACTCGAACATAGACTTAGAACGCAATTAACATTTATTAGTAAAATTAAAAACGATCGTACGATGCCTAATGAATTAAATAGAGCAAGCCTGGTCATTGTTAGAACAAACAGAAAATCTAATAATAATTATTCACCCAAATATCAGAAAAAGGCCTGGTCTTATTAATATTGGTGATAATGTACCAAAATGGTTATTTGGAACCCTTGATCACAAAGATGGTGAAAACATTACTTCGATGCTAAATCATTTAAATAGTAACGACCATATGATTCAAGATAGGATCAATGAGTAGATATCACTAGCTAAAGATTTTATGGCTAAAACCAACAATAGTCTTTTTCAAATAAAATCAAATATATTTTTACCAATGCAACTTATTGCAAAATTTCAGGAAAATATAAATACAATAAACGCTTTGCATCTTATTATAAACTCTTATTAGTTTTCAAAATACTTAAAATCAAATGGTAAGTGTTATAACTTCTGGAAATCTGAACAAAATTCATCCAACATTTGTATCGTTAAATAATTTAGAATCAATGATAAACAAAATGAATCCTCTTTATCATAAAAATCAGCTTGTAGACTTCAAGAATAAACATAGTTATTATAAGTTTCTGGGTATTCAGCTTGTTTTTAACAATGAGAGAATAATTTTCTTGATTCATTTTCCATTCCTCTTCAATTTAAGACTTACTTTATATATCCTGTCCCGATCCAGAATAGAATTATTTCCTCACCTAAGCCCTACCTTATCCTTAATAAAAAAATTAGGCTGTACGAATTGAACAGGATCTTTGTGAGAAAATTGAAGAAAGCTTCTACTGCAGGCATCATTTAGAACTCAACGAAGACTGTGTTATTTGTATAATAACGAAGAATGAAGCCACTGTTTGCAGTACCCTACTGGTTCACATTGATAGTCAAACGGCAAATCAAGTTACCCCAAAGAACGTATTGTGTGCTACTCCTACCACTGCTTTTGGTACAGAAGTCTGTCAACTCGAGAAGCGCAACCAGTTGCCACCAGGGATTTACTTACCTAATTTCAATACCGAAACAATGTCATGTTAAAATTGGTATGGAAACTGAATGAGCTCTCTCACCAGCTAGAATCATGCAGTTCCCTTTTACTGACTAAGGTTTATCCCGAACTTTATCATTTATTATTTTAATGAATATCATTTATGTCTAAGCTTATCATATAATTATGTTTATTATCTTTTACACAGAGACTTATCATTTATATACACAGGATTTTTAGTAATTTTTTCTATTTTAAGTTATATAAATTAACTAGGGATTCTGCACTGTTCGTTTAGTATATTGTAAGGCATCGCGTAATGTTAGTTACAATATCTGTCTCATCATTGATTTTCTAATAAAGTTTTGTCTGGGGGAATACTGTGTTTCATTGGCAAGGTTATAGAAGAATTAACATCAAGCTCAACGGAACTTAACTATCAATATATCGATATTTTTTTCTTTATCTATTGTTATTCGATATGTCAATAAGCTATGATATGTCGATAAAATACCCCTAGATATAGATATGAATATGCTTCAGGAACTGACTAGCGAATGCTTGTATCACATTACGTTACATTGCAACCATATAAATCATCGGTAAAATAGGTTACCGGAATTGTCGAGTCAACATAAACCATGTTGCCAAAACATCATACGTTTTATCCACAAATTCAGGCAACAATTACAAATTAAGGTTTGAAAAGAAATACTATTCATAACAGCTCATATCTGAAATAGCGAAATTTACAATTAATATTCGTTAGCAATCAATATTTATTTATAAGGAAATGTAATATAGGTAATTATTATTAAACCAACTTCAACTCTTCTAAACATATATGCAACATTCGGCATCCATGTGACAATTTGACAGTTACATAGCTTTGTTTTTATTTACATTTTTGATACTATTTTAAGCACGCTGCCGGCAGAAGATCTATTAAAATAAATAAGTCTTAAACTAAATAATTCAGAGAATTATACAAAAATTCCCGCACCAAAATACATTTAATAAATTCATGGATAAGAAACTTACTTCCTACCAACGGAGTAGGTATTGGACAAATATGCATAAACTAAATAACATTACAAGGTATTTTCAGTCCATAAATGAAACACAAATTATACCTAAAGAATGAATGTCCAAATTTTAGTAGTAGTAGTAGAGTAGTCATTGTTCTTAAATTCTTCTTTGGACCCAACAAAATATATTGAAAAACTGAAATGTATGATTTATAAATATGTCTCATTTTCTATTTCGATCATTCGCTTCCGGAATTTCTGAGTAATATTGAGTCCATAATTTATCGATAACAGAAGTCCATGGATCAAACGGATTCACTAAATACTTCAAAACCATGAAGAATATACTTTGTTTACATTCCTTCGATCGTTGTCAAAAAAGAATTTATCAAGTATGTAAATGCCATATCTGTTCTTGCGCATTTCATGTATCGAACAGATTCACTAACAACTTCTACCGAAGTGTAGAATCAAATCTATAAAGAACATACTTTGTTCACATTTCTTCGATCGTTGTCAAAAAAGAATTTATCAAGCAGTAAATGCCATTTATGTTCTTCGCATGTTCTGTTCAATAGATTCCGGTATCTCTTTCGTAAAATGGTTTTACTACTTTTATACGGCGTTAATTACAAATAAGCTATATACCCTCTCATAATTAAGTGATTACAAAGCCAATGTTCAGGTCAAGTACAGTCGCCGCTTTTATATCCCAGCGTGTTGTTTTTGTACTAAAACTACTCTGGAATACTGCTGTATAACTAATGAAAAATACAAACATATATGTATTCATTCATACAGATCGAAAACAATACCTCCTTTTTAAAAGTTGGTTAAGAAAATAAATTCTGTTATGTTTCATTTTTTATTTTTTTTATAAAAGGAAGTTTCTCATTACGGATAACTGCTGATACTGATTTTATAAACAATTACCATTTCGCCCTATATCACACAAGCACAATTTGAAATTAATTGAATTTTGTAGTTTTTTAATACCGATTTTTAACGGTTGATTTTTGCAAAAAAATTTCTAACCCACTTATTTATTCTGGTTAAATCGGATGCGTTTGAGTCACTAAAATTTTCTTCTGATCTGACAGGCTAGATAGCAGCTTTATTAACATACCCTGTATGGTCAGTTATATAGTGCATATCATTACTCATTTGTTTTAGATACTCACCATTGTTGGGGTATTCAGCAGTCTCTTAAATTAATTGAATCTATGAAACAATTTAAAGATGAATTAGCTAATGCCACAAATCGTAGAGAAGTCTGGCAAAAGATCCATCAAGATGTGTGTAGTAAAGGTCTTTTGGTCAGTGTACAAGAATGTCAAAATAAGTGGAAAAATCTCATTAGAAGTTATAAAGAATGCAGCAAAATGAAGAATAAAGATAATATGAGGTTTCGGTATTATAAAGAGATGTCTGATTATTTTGGTGGGGAAAAATTTTTCCATTTGGATCACGATTACAATAAGACGAAGTTAACCTTAATGCCTCTATTGAGTTCTGGTGGATCAAGTGGTTCTACCTCTCAGGGAACACCTACGGTGACATTTCCGCCTATATGCTTTACGGATCGACAATTTATTGAATACACGAACATGAAACGGGAAGAGTATGCCGCCCGACAAAAGAGACACGAAGAAGAAATTAATATCAGGAAACAAGAATTAGAAGTCCAAAAAAAGAAATTGGAAGTTATGAAAAAGGCTGCTATGGCGAGTCTGCAAGGGAACAAGAGCGTTAATTTTGGTAAAAAGCGAAAAGCAAATAGTAGTAATATTAATAGTATTAAAGAAGAGAATGAAAGCATCCAGCTTGTGGAGCAACCATCCAGTATAGAAATTTTGGCGAATTTGGCTTTTTGACGAGGCAGTTTTTGTTTCTTGTGAGTTGCGTTTTGTTGTTGGTGTTTTTACTTATCTGGCACAGAGCACTCAACATTTTTTTAACTAATTTGTTTAAATCATTTTTATCGATAAAAGTTATTGTATTTTTGAAATTTTAATGGTTTTTCATAAATGTCCATAAAAAAGTTCACATAAAATAAAACTTTATAAATTTAAATATCTGTGTAAATTTTGACTTGTGTCTTGGTTTTTACTATAAAAATATTAAAAAATGTTGTGTGCCAAAGTAGCCAGGTCCCTCATTATGCTTTTGATTGATAATAACAACATATAACAATTTGCGAAAAAAAAAGCGAAATGTTAAGTTAAAATTTTGGACTAAAGAAAAGTTGCTTCTGTTATGATTTTTCTATAAAGCTTATATATATATATATATATATATATATATATATATATATATATATATATATATATATATATATATATATGCAATGATGTTTTTATTTGGGAAGCTTTATCATTAAACATATTCATTAACAATGTATTTTCGGTCTATTTCACAACTGATGCAAAGAAAGTTCTTATGATTTTTCTATATTGATAAAAAAAATACAGTAAAACCTTGATTATCCGGCTCCGAAGGGACCGGATGGTTAAAGGATAATATTATTTAACATAATCTAACGTGCAAACTAAAAATTTGATAACTTAAATATAAAGGAAACTAAAAAAATGAACATACATAGTTTTAAAATATCAGTAACTCATGTAACCATTTTATGTAAGAAATATATTACGCTTACGTTGCCCGAGACCCTCGTTATGGGTGTGGGGGGAAGAAAGTTAACTGACAATTTAATCAAAAATGTCTGCCTACGACAAAAAAATATTATACCTTGCATTACGGTAATGTCGCTATAAATTCAATTTATTCCTATTTTGATTATCCTAACTTAGGTACACTAATTTCCCTACCCCCGGACAACTTTGGGCTCCATACTTGCGACCCTGCGTTTTGCGGTATATTACAGCAGTATTCAATCTTAGGATCGTGTTTCTTTTAAAATGATCAAGAATATAGATGTCACTGTTTACGTTTTATTACACATGGAAACAAAGCACGTATTCGGAAATTCCAAGTGGGGCCAAGACGGGCACAGTCAATCCGGAGGAGGAATAATCCAATTACTTCAACATATTTTTCGATTTTTATTCAATGACATAAAAATATAAAATGTTTAACATATTACAACTGATAACAAAAAAGGGCAAGATTTTTCCAACAGGATTAATTATTGTGGGGAACCCATGTCAGTCCAGCCCGGTTAAGCCTCGACAATCGGGGTTTTACTGTATTTTTTTTATTTTTTGTAAAATATACATTGTAAATTTGAAATTCAAAAAACACAAAATATATCTCCAAATATGTTTAATTTGCCGCTATTTTAATAAACTATATGGAAGAGGGATCTGTCATCAAATGCAGCTTTTAACGTTGTCTAAGAATACATTTTCTGTACTGGCATATATTGAATAGTACATTCTTTAAAAAAATTGCAGGCTTTTTTAAATTTTTTCCAATTTCCCCATGTACCTTCCAAATGAAATTGTGAAAAAACTTTTTGATATATAGAGAAATTATAAGAATTTCTCATCAGATGGTGGGAGATTTCTTTTGATATATTTTTCTTAGTAATAGTTATCATAGTAATAAATGGGAATAATAAATCCTTAATTCTTTTTTTATCGTAGTCACGCACTTTAAAATTCTCCAAAATGCAGATTCTCATTTGTTTACATAATATCAGACTTCAAAAATACAAAAAATATAGGGTGTTTCATTTAAAATTACATATGTTTAATATAGGTACTTCAGAAAATAAGAAAAAAGTTTTATATCAACACAGTCCGCAAATGATTTGTTCTGGATATACAGTATATATTGTAAACGTTATTCGCCTTATATTTCGGAAACAGCATTTGTGGATTAATCTTTATTTATATAAATAATATAATATAATTATATATATAATATATAATATATTTTTTTTTTATTGTGGGAAGTACTATGCGTTTAATAGATTATTTTGTGTTCCTGTTTTTTATATGAGATTTTAACAAAGTTTAATCTCAAAATCATATGGCCATAGGTCAAGTTGTACCAATGACCCATTTTGATCGCCGGAAGGCCAAAACTGCATATGTCAATAAAAATGTTATTTTAAAAAAATTAAATTGACTTTATCAGAGAGCACTAAAAAGTAAAAAAAATTTATTTTTATTTATATCACGAGTATAGTATCTATTTACTGTCTTCATTAATTTGACGCCGACTTCATAAACTCAAATTTTCAAGATGAAATAAAATATTATTTTTTACTTTTTAGTGCTTTCTCTTTTGACGTCCGTTTTATTTTTTTATACATTTTTTATTTTTGTTTATATACATTTTTATTGCAAACGTCAGCATTAATGTTTTTGCGGCCTAAATCTAGGTTCAAATTTTAGATGTCCCTAATAAAATAGACAAGTAGCTACTAGGTCGATTGCATATGACATTTTGTCAGAATATCGGCACTACAATTTAATATTAAAACGACCATCTATACATATTTATAGAAAATCAATACATATTGTCAAACATGAAAATGATTGATAAAAATGAATTTAGTGGCATTAAAAACCGCGAAAACCACATAAAACACAATATTTGTATAATACCCCCTTTTTTCCTCCCTTATCCTCCTCGCCCGTTATTCATTTCACTGATTGACCCAAGGAATGTTTTGTGCCAAGAATAAGGATATTTGATTTTTTTTACATTTATTAAAATTTGTAATAACCAACATACCCCAACGAATCCCCCCCCCTCAGGGTGTATGTTCCTCAAGGTGCGGCGAAATTACTTTTTTGGTTAAATTCATGCACTAAATTTCAAGGCAATATATTAAAGTATTTCAAATGTTTCGCGGAAATACTTAGGTAAAAAAATCGGTATCGGTAAATTCGCCTTTACCCACAGCTTCCCTCGTACAGAATTCAACTACTTAATAGACAGCATAAATATATGTATAGTTGTTTGGTAGCAACTTTATACAAATCCTATAAACTAAATAATTTAATTGTTCTTTAAGTTGTTAATGTATTATTATTGATTTATTTTTCATAATATTATTTACGCAAACTACAAAAAATAAGGTATGTCCTTTATTATTTTCCTTCATAAAAAGAAGGTTTTATTCCAGGAATTGTAATTTTACTGAATATTTAAACGTTTTCATTAGCCATCCATTTTTTTGCCTTACAGGATTCGCATTAAAAATTTACCACATGATTTTTGTGCACAATTTCAAGTAAATAGAATAAGTAGTTTTTTGGTACCGAATTTTTAAATATCTCATTAGGCCGCCATTTTGTTCCTCCATTTTAGAGAGTGACTTTTTTCACACCTACAGTACATACAGAAATACATAAGGTTGGTTAAAAATTTAGAAAAAATCACGGAATGAAGTCTAAAATATATTCTTATAGGTTATATTAAAAATCGCGATTGCGAGAGGAATGTTTTGTTGGCTAACAATACTTTTTCATTCCTTTTTTGGTGCCACGGAGCGCTTGTTTGATAGAACTCTTATTTGAAAATAAAACGTAGTCTTATACATACAAAATTACATGTTTTGATAAAAAAATGCCTCACGACTAACAAAGAACACTAAACCGCTTTTGCAGCGGCCGTCCCGTATATTTAAGAGTCACACTAAAGTTTCGTTGGTAACTTTCTTTTATATTTTACGTCGGAACACGGCGGTTAGATATTACTCACAGCATACATGGAAACTTGGCAAATGCCAACTCATTCCTATCCCAAACTTTACAGCGTTTTTTAGCCTGCCACGGTAGATCGTGATGCAACGTTACAGCAGTGTTTCTTTCCACTTAAAAAAAAGTTCTGTTAGGAATTCCAATTAATTGTAACATAGCGTTATTATTAACGCCAAATATATATAAATTTGTACTACATGACTTAGACAGATTATAAAAACACCAACAGAAAACGACTCGCAAAAAACAAAAAAAAACTTAGTATTGTCCTAACCGCTAATCCGTTTTAGATTTTCCCTGTCGCTGGCCGGACGAAGCAACTAGTTTACTGATTTCGATTATACGGCGACGAAAATACGAAATTGCTGATAGAGATCAACAGAAAAAACCGGCATTGTGGAACGAGATCATGCAAGAAATGATAGACAACGGTTATCAAGTGACAGTAAAAGACATTAAATCAAAGTGGAGAAACCTTATACGGACCTATAATTTGAGATGTAAAAATCCCAGACAGAAAGGTTTTAAGTTTAAATTTTTTAATGATATTTTAGAATTTTTTAAAGAAACTACTTCTCTTGGTATCGATCCTGTCGTTTTCGAGGTTTACGCTGTTGAATAAGTTAATCGGAGACTGGATGGGGGTATCAAAATTTAGAAGTTTGGCTTTTTTAAATAATATATATATTTTTTATCCACTATTCAGGAGAAAATCATAAGTTTAAATTAACTTTTTTCTAATTTGACGATTACAAACACTTTTTTTATTTTAGAAGTTAGTCTTGTCACCAGACATCTATACCGGGTGTACTAAATAAGTGTTCCACATGTAAGGGGGTATAGTTGTAGGAAAAACATAAAAAAAGTCATATAAACATTAGCTCGGAAATCTTTCGTTTTTCAAGATACAGACAGTTAAAATATTTTTAATTTATGTATTGCCAATATTTTAAGGAACGTTAAAGGTACTTCAATGAACACGTTATTATGATATTAGGAGATATATTTATAAGGTTAAAGTTTTTTCTACGTTCACCAAATTCGTACGTGTTAGCTAGTCTTAAGATATTTAAAAAAGTAATACTCCACTGTTTTTTTTGGAAACGTGATATGGTTTTTTTTTTAATTTACAGGTACAAGAAAAAAATTTGTTTTTTAATATGAAAAAAAAACAAAAATAAAACAGATAAACAAAAATTAATAGTCTATCTTACATAGAATTATGACTTTCTATATCAAATATAAATTATTTTTCAGAGAAAAAAACCTTAACTGTTATCTAAATACACTGCAGGACAGGGCCAATTTTTGGGTAAAATTTAAATTCGAATATTTTTAAAACAAGAAGAGATATTGTTTTCAGCTATGCCTTGCACATTTTATTGCATATTATCGATTTTAAGCGTGGAGGGTTAACGTCAAGACTTCAAATTTTCCAATATTTTGTTTGGAAATTTTTGGTTCTAATTACGAGATCGGTTTATGTTTTAGTTATAATTACGAAATCAGCTTAATTTTGGGCGAAATTTTAAAAAACAATTTAAAACATTTTAAGTATTTTTTGATATGAATTTGTTTAAAAAAAAATAGATTTTTCTTACATATTTTTTATTAGTCGTTTGATGTAAAGTTTTCTTGCTAGAGAGCTGTGGCTTTTTTTAATTTGTAAGACTGCACTACTATAGGATATGCAAAAAATATGTTAATTTAAAAGATTTTTAAAAGTTTTAAGGAGTACTAAACATTTTCTCTAAACGAGTTTTTTTATTTTCTGTTTAACTTATTACTTATAAAATTAAACAACTAAATTATTTTGGAAAATACAGGTGTTGCTTTTTGAGACAAATTTGCTAAAATCATATCTCTAAAAGTAACAAAAATTAAAAAAAAGTTTCTTTTTCTTTGTTTTCTTTTGTTTTTTGTTTTTTAAAAATACTTTTTGTAAATTTTCGGAGCAAAGAAAATATTAGAAAATTTGCAGAGTATTGTTTAACACCCTGTATACATAACTTTTTAGCTTAGGAACGCTTAAAATTGGTAATATGCAATAAAATTTACAAGACAGTTGAAAATTACATCTCAGTCTCTCGTCTCGTTAAATTTTACCTACAAATTCGCTTGTTGCGTTTGCCCTGATCAATAGTTTACAGCCTTTCTCGAAATTCGTAATAATGTCACAGACGTGCGTTATAACAGTTTTTTTCTCGAAAATGGCGTTTTTTTTGTAGTAATATAGCGCCTGGGACTTTGTGATACTTACTTTATGACACTCTCTAACAAATGATGCCTTAAAATTCAGGCGCATATAATACTATGATAAGATAAATTATTGAAAAAAGAAAAATCCAACTGCTTGTGTATTTAAAATATCTTTTCTAGCAAATATGCATGCTGACCTAATGACCTTTCAGTTGCACTATATTAAAATACTCGCTAGAATATTATGAACGCGTATGTAGTAATATATATATATATATATATATATATATATATATATATATATATATATATATATATATATATATATATATATATATATATATATATATATATATATATATATATATATATATACAATAATATAATAATAATATAGCTCCCTTAAAATTTCGGACACTTATTTAGTGACCCTTTCTATATACTGCTGATTTTATTTTTTGCGAATCCATGGTTGTTGGTTTTAAACTATAACAAAGGAATTACTTTTTACTCTGGTTATTTTCAAATATTACTTTCGTATAATAAACAGTAGAAAGGAAATTGTTTTCCTAGAACGCGTCTACCTAATTATGTACATGTTATTAAAACATAAATCGAATTAACTGTTGTAGTATCAGTTTTAATAAATTGATGAGTTATTTTCGCATTCCTTGATTGTTTTATCATTTATGGTGACACGCGCACGCTTGTGAAACCTAGTTTATATTTTCAGTAAAGAAAATAATATTAGTAATAACGGGTGACGATTATTCATGTAATGGCAAACGTTTCATAACTAAACTAGTCAAAACTAGAATCGGGAGGCTATACATTTTTTATTATTGTCAGATTGCTATACCTGTTAACTGATTTTTCAAAGCTTGTTGTATCTAGGTTTCCCTATCTAAGCCACTCTCTGTAGATTCTAACATTTCTACAATATACCAAGAAGCATGTAAAAATAAAAGAAAGAAAATAGACCCTCCCTGTTTAATAATTTTTTTTGTTTTATTTATGGCGGGTGATTTTGGCAGTTTTTCGTTTGCTGCTATCCAAAAATAAACTTTTTAAAATAATTTTTGTTTACGTCATGACGTCATGTTATAAAACAACGGCACAGAACCTAAAAAGCTGTGAAATTAAGATTAAAATTCTTAAACATTTTTAAACCCCCTTAACGAAACCGCAAAAAGAAATCTTCGAAAAAGATACTGATTACGAAATAGGCGCGGAAAAATGTCAGTTCAGGCAATATATTTTTATTTTAAATAAAAATAATAATTAACAGCAGTAGTCATTTTTAAGGCAGTAATTATATCTGAGGCCCGAATATACCTCAAAAGAATTACAAAAAATAAATAAAAACGAGGACGAGCTAAAATGTAGAACAACTTTTTCAGTCCTAAAGCAATTTTAATAATCTTCCGGATTTAGCTGTATTGCAATAACTTTTGATGATGTACCAGTTTTGCATTTTTCTCCATAGATTGAACTATACTAAAAACTTATGCCATTTATCACCGTAAATAATTGAATATACTGAACACTCATACAAAGGTGAAAAATGTTTTTGGAACGAAAAAATATTTTTCTTTGTGTAGGAAACACCTACAAACTTTCAAAGATATATGACAAACTTTAAAAAAACTATAGCTAAATCTAGATATACTAGGCTTTCAAAATCAGAAAGAAAAAGGCACAGTTACAGCAATTGTAAAATGTATAAACTTCTTTTACGTTGTTCTTTCTCAGATTAGCATTTTCTGCTTACTCTCTATTTTCTTATCTGATCTAACTTTTGAAAGTTTTTCTTACCACGAAAAATATTAAAAAATACAAATAGTTTCTTAAATTACCTCAGCTCAGAAAGTGTGCAGAAGTATCTATTATCATCTCGATTGTAACTGTCAAGTCAGTCAAAATTAAAGTATCAAGCATAGTTGATAATTCCTAACACTGGAACCTGTGGTGGAAGATAGATCAAAATACAAGAGTTCTAACCACACTACACCACAACTTGTTACGTTCTGGATGCGCATTTCGCTAACCAAGTTAGCATCATCATTTTACATTTTTTTAAAACTTCCTACCGCCTCTATCCAGTTTCTTATATTTATTGTAAAGTTACGTTTATAGTTAATTCAGTTTTACAGTTTTGTATATATATATATATTTTTCATTTATGCTGATTATTATATTCAGTTCTATTTGATATCGTGATCATGACTTGCTAACGCAGGAAATTTATATTAATATTATCTCAAAATACGTCAAATAAAATTGTTGTCTATAACAGTCTAGACCTAATTTGTTATCTTTATTCCTAAAATTTCAATTGTAATATTATTTCAACATTGGGACCAGATTTGTTAAGAATGAATCCCGCATGTGTATCACTTAGTTTTCGAATTTCCATTTGTATCGCTTACTACAGAACATTTAGAAATTAAAAGCTAACTGGATATTAACGTGTTTATACATTGTCTCTTTTTATTAATGGCTAAAAATGAAGGACATAATTTTTTGCCTTATTTTGCTGCCAAAATGTATTTCTTTTTTTTATTTTTTTCGTGGATCTTGTACATTTCTAAAGATACATAATTCAAATTTGACACACTATACTCTAAGCAATGTCTAAGAAATTACTCTAATAAATTTTAAAAATATATACTGGGTGTTATATTTTTCTAGGTTGCGACCCCAACATTTTTACTGCGACGTCACGGGTTGTTCTTATTTAGAAAATCAGATTCCTGATTTTGTTTTCTTACTGTAATCCGATATTTTTACGTTCAGACGTCAGTTAGCAATAAAAAGAGCCAATGACTTCGCAGTAAAAATTTCGGAAGGTGGGGTGGGTGGGGAGGGGTAAAAAGATCGTGACCTGGAAAAGTAACACTGAGTAGATTTTTGTAAAATGTATTGTAGCCATTTCGTAGAACATTGTTTACAGTCTAGTGTGTGTCAAATTTAAATGATTTATCTCTGGTTCATGAAAAAACTAAAAAAAAATTAAATTTTTGACACGGTCATATATTTATATGAACTTTTAGCCCTAAAATAAGGCAAACAATTATGTCTTGCATACTAGTTGTTTACAGTACTCAACTAGTATCTATAGTAGAACCTAATGGTTTTCGCAAACCTGAGCTACTTTTTTGTTTGTGAAGCCACACACAAATAGTCATAGCCCTCTTCGCTCTCGAGTTACAGGGCGATATTGAAAATATTGCATTTTCAGGTACATTTGTTAGACAGCTTGCCAAAAAGATAAAAACGAAATCTTTTATCTTTTTACGTATAATCGAGTGGTGTAGTTAGTTTTTTTCTAAATATTACTGTTTTTGAAATATTGACGAATGCTTGGTTTTTTATAGGACACCTTGTATATTTGTCAAGAAATTCATTTGTCTTTTTGCAAGCTTCTTAAAAATATATAACAGTATGGGTCTATTTTAATAAACAACAAAAATCCTAATTTTCATAATTCGTATTCAAAATTTTGCAGGGCAATGCAAAACAATTTTTATTATTTACTTGGAAGCAAGTGACAGTTTCCAAATTTTGTTCTATGCGGTGTATATTTATGATTAAGGGAGAAAACCAAACTTTCTAACATTTTGAGAAATACAATATGTAATATTTGATTTTATATTAAGTAATGAAAATGTTGAAGCGGTATCTGGGATGTTATCAGGTAAATAGTTGATTTTTAGATATGTTTAAATACTATTGCTTAATTTTTATTTAGATATCTACAGGGACCTAATATATTCACCTTCTACCGAATAAAAAGGAATTTACTTTATCACGAATCATTTAACAAACCTCATTCAAAAACATATAATATAGAAAATCAAGAGATTGAGGAAATCACAGTTTTGGCTAATGCAGACGCTTATCCTACAAACTTCTGTAGAGCCAGTGAAAACTAAAGTTGAAGAAATTCTAAAAAAAGAACACCACTCATACAAATTTAGGCCTGTCCAGCACTTAACAGCCTGGGGGTGATCAGTGTCGGGTGGTCTTATGCAATTGCTATCGAGAAACATGTGATATGTTTAGAGATTTTGAAATGAAAGTTACAGGGTCAGACAAACGCATTTTAGTAATTCTGGTATACTTAATAGTCACAATAGCATATTCTGGTCCCAGGAAAACCAATGCAAAATATTCCGCAGAAGACAGCAGGGCAGGTTTGGTCTAAATGTGTCTTGCACTTGGAAAATCAATTTTAGAGACAGCTGTACCTGATATGATTGATGATGTTCCTTTAGCGCATATAAATGAAATTTATTGTCAACCGGACGGGGCTCCTGGATGGGGGGGGGGCAATGGATCAAAACCAATAAGTCTATAAGATGGCCCCCTAGATCCCCAGACTTGTCGATATTGGATTTCTTTCTATGGGGATATCTAGGGAATACTATGTACAAAGTTCATTATGATAAAATTCAAGATTTAGGCAAGGCAATAAGGGAAAGTTTTCGCTACTTACAAAATCATCCCTTTTTTTTCTTAATTCCTTAAAACAAATAGGCAAATTGTGCGAAGCGTGCATACAACAAAATGGAAATCAGTTTAAACAGTTCTTCTGATTTACTTGATTACTGTAGTGCTTATGATACGACTTTCATAATTGGTTTTTGCTGTTAGGCCTATTGGATAATAATTATTAATATTTTTTCCTTTTGTTACTTACATCTAGGTACCACTTTTTTGTACAAAATTGCCAATATATAAATATATATATATATATATATATATATATATATATATATATATATATATATATATATATATATATGTATAATAGCAGAAATATTTAATTTCTGCAGGTGCAAAAACGGCCTAAAAGAAGAATTGCTTTCGATTATGTCACAGGGTACCCTCCTGCTTATATAAATATATATATATATATATATATATATATATATATATATATATATATATATATATATATATATATATATGGATATATATGGATAAATAGCTGTTAACCTTCTTAATAATATATTGTTAATGACTTTAACTAAAAAACAGTATTGTTTTGCATGTCCTACTGCAAAATTTTGAACGCGAATTATGAAAATTGGGATTTTTATTGTTATTTATAAAAATAGACCAATACTGTTATATAATTTTAAGAAGCTTGTAAAAAACAAATTAATTTCTTGATAAATATACAAGGGGTCCTATTGAAAAAACCAAGCATTGATCAATATTTCAAAAACAGTAATATTCGGAAAAAAACTGACTATGCCACTAGATTCTACGGAAAAAGTTCTAAAAGGATCCGTTTTTATTACATCGTTGCCAGACAACTGAGATACAAGGGGTACCTGAAAGTGCAATATTTTCAATTTCGCCCTGTAGCTCGGAAACTAAAGGGCTATGATTATTTTGTTTGGGGCATCTTTCGTTTCATAAACAAGTAGCTCGGGTTCGCGAAAATCGCAAGGTTCTATCTTGAACCAAAATGGGACACACTGTACAGTGATTCGTGAGCTCCGAACACTAATCACGTCGGACTTGAAACCAATGTCGGTTAAAATTCCATCTTGTAGCCGAAGATCGGGGAACTCTTTGACCAACCATTTCATCGAAAACTGTGACTAAAACTGTGTTAAATTTGAAAAAAATACTCTAACTTCTTGATTTTGACTTGTTGCTTGAGACAAAATTAAATTCAGCTGGTGGGCGTAACACTGAATAAAAAAAACATAAATATAGTCATGGATAAGGGGGAACTGCACGCAGTATTATGGATCATTTGCAAGCCTTCCGCCGCTGCAATATTATGTTAAAACTATAAGAGATATGTATTAGCTTCAATTTGATTTCAATAGGGAAATATGTATAGTTGGGCGCTAAATGCGATTTTTTATGAAAAAATCTAATCTAGAATTATAAAATAGAAGTAGATTTGTCTATTTTCGACCACTTTTTGACGCAAATGCCGTCGTATATAACTTTTTTTCCACAAAATGGCTCTTTACCGCCTTGCATTGATCCCTTGTCTCCGTAACTGAAAAATTTGAAATGGTAAATCGTACTCATGTCTTTGTATTTCTGCAGCGCGTAAACCCTTTTGAACCCATTTTTAAACAAAATGTAATTTAAATTGTCTATACATATCACATTTTTTTGAGGTTGGACGTGCAGGAAGTTTTTTCTAATATGTAGGTACCTTTTCATCTTACTTTGAACTTGACTAGACCTTGTCGCTAGTTTTTCACTTTTTGCGTGCAGTTCTCTCTTTTTGTACACCAGAACGACGTCCACTCATTACACTCGCTCATAACTTTGCGAAATAAGTTTCTCTGGTTTATCTAACACTTGTTTTAAATTTCTGAATGATGAAAATCCAAAAGCGTTCATCCGGTGTTCCATCAGGTAGAATGTACCTAAATGCCATTTGATAACAATTAGCAACGTCAGTTGTTTCATCAGCCATAACAGCAACATAGTGTTCGAAATTTCTTTTTTAATATTGTCTTAGGCCAAGAATCATAAACCACACAGGATAATCACTTCTCGCAAGCGTAACGTTCGTCAGGTTCTCGGCGACCGCAAAGGTCAATGACCGGATACGTGACGTATTCCGGTTCTCTCAGTCTAAAGCTTTAGTATTAGTTACATTGCTCTGTAATAGAAATCCGCCTTTTAAGCATTGTTTTTTTTTTTCAATATTCTTTAGTTTTTACAAGTGGTAATAGGTCACACAAGTTTGAAAAAGGATTAAAAAACTTCTTTTATATTTGATATATTTGCTTTTGTAGAAGTCTATATAACAAAAAAAACAATGTCTAGGAATATGTGTGCTGTGTATAATTGCAAAAGTAATTACAAAAATCACTTGCTAGGTGTAACTTTTCATAGGTTTCCGAAATCAATTATTATGAATAAACAGTGGGTACACCGGTGCAGTGTTTATTAATTTTTCAGACAAGTTGTATTTTCTTTTAACATATAGCAGGTACTTTTGATTTTAATTTTTGCTCTGGATTGTTGCTTTTTTAATATCACTGCAAATCTCAACTTTGGTAATTAATCTAAAAGTTATGTATACCTAGGTATCAGAAGCCTCTGTAAATAAAAATATTTAAGTTTAAATTAATTGAAGCAAATATTTAATAAAATTACATACCTCAACATGTAGACTAGTCTGTCTACGGAAAGTTTCGATACATAATATAAACAATATTATTTAAACAAGCATAAGAAATTATGTCAAAGTTTTTATAGACACATAGTACAAATAGTTTCATCCTATAGGGATCCATCAGTGCGCAGATCGTCAGAGAGAAACATTAAATAATAGAAAAGAATTGATTTCAAAATTTTAAAATGTGTGATACACTGATGAGTCCCGATAGGATGAAACTATTTGTACAACTACTATGTATCTATAAAAACTTAAGGTAAATAACATAATTTCTTATGCTTGTTTAAATAATATTGTTTATATTATGTATAGAAACTTTCCGTAGACAGACTAGTCTACATGTCGAGGTATGTAATTTTATTAAATATTTGCTTCAATTAATTTAAAGTTAAATATTTTTATTCAGTTGCGAAAAAGCCAAAAAAGATTTTTGTTATTTTTATTTAGTTGCGAAAAAGCCAAAAAAGATTTTTGTTTGTCAATCTAAACGCAACAAATAATCTGAACACATTTAAAAGCCACTATAGTTATGGTGTTTTTTGTTTCCGTTTTCGCTATATTTAGGTATTTTTTGTAATCTCTAGAATAAATTATTTTTTAATTTTGAAAATATGTATGATAATAATAGCAAATTAAATAGCAATTAAAAAATAGTAATACCATGTTTTCTACTTTCCTATTTGAGAATCACTTTACCTATTTGCTTTTTAAATGAGTACCTTTAAATACCTAAATTACGGAAAAGTGCTTATTTATATTTAAAGATTTGAGGTATCCTGACATAAAACCTAATATAATAAAATTTTATAAATTAAAAACGCACTCATAATACTATATTTTTGTCTTGGCATTATGTTCAAATTATTTCCTAATCATTTATTTTTATGTCCAAATATAAATTTCTAGAACATTTTGATGAACAACTGATTATTGCTTATTGACCGAAATGCACACGATACTGTTGCTCTATTAGTTTTTACAAGTGGTAATAGGTGACCCGAGTTCGAAAATATGTTAAGAGGTTTACAAGATGAAATATTGTTTGTATATTTAGGCGACATAATTATTTTTAGCACAAGTCTAGATGAACATAGAACTAAGAAAAATATTTATAAGATTATGCGAAGCAAAATTTAAAATACAATTAGATAAGACTGAATTTAAAAAAAAGAAGTCCAATATTTAGGACATGTAGTAACTCCACATGAAATTAAACCAAACCCTGAAAAAATTTCAGCAGTAAAAAATGTCTCAATACGAAAACTCAAAAAGAAAAAAGATCATTTTTAGGCTAATAGGATACTTCGCCGTTTTAGATTTCGCTAAAAAAACAAAACCAATGACAAAATGTCTGCAAAAGGACTCTAAAGTAGAGCTTACGCCAGAATTTGTAAATGTGTTCGAACATTGTAAAACCCTGTTAATAAATTCGCCAATATTGCAATATCCTGATTTTACAAAACCATTTATATTATCTTATCTCAAGGAACATTACCCAATGATAAACCAGTTGCTTACGCATCGCGTACTTTAAATGAAACTGAAACTGGATATTCAACAATAGAAAATGAACTTTTAGTCGTAGTTAGGGCATGCAAATATTTTCGCCTTTATTTATTTGGACGACAATTATATATATATATATATATATATATATATATATATATATATATATATATATATATATGTCGAACATAGATTTTTAGTATGGTTATTTAATCAAAAAGACGTAAATTCGAAATTAACTCGATGGAGATTACGCTTAGAAGAATTTGATTATAAAATAATTTATAAAAAAGGTTCGCAAAATTCCAATGCAGACGCCTTATCGAGAATTCAATTAAAGTTATACGAAAATTACTCTGTAATAAACAACCCAGGAGATCCTGACAACGACATAGTTAAATACTTGCGTAATCTTTCCGAAAATGTCATCGTGACACCAAACCTTGACTCTCAAATAAATGCTCGAATATAGCTAACCCTGACTCAAATCAAATACGAATCTTCGATATCAATTTGCCCTCGACTTCCGCAGGTCAAGAGAACAATGAACAAAGAATAAATATCTTATCTGACAGTTTAATACAGCCAGCTGTAAATAACTTAGGAAATACTGTGCATAGTAATCAGAATAAAACAGAAAATCCTGGATTAAATATCCTAGATGAAATAATTAATAAGTGTTTGCAATATTTAATAAAGGAATCGCTTCATCGCAAAATAAAAGTAGATTTTGAAACATTCGAAAGGAATTATATTAACAACATGGAAATATCGGGAGAACCTGAAATTATTAAAGAATTTATTCGAGATTACGTGAGCAACGAAAAAGTTACGTAAGTTATCTGACCATCCAACCAAGGAACCTGCTGACACTGCATATTAGATGACCGCTAATATATGCGAATTTCTGCGACGCGAGGGCAGTCAGTTGAAAGCATCGACGTAAAACATTTTATTTTTGTTTCTAAATAACTTGTATTTTTGAAATAAACATTTTTTTTAAAAAGGCGATTCCGTAGTCTCGTTTTGTAATTGGCGCAGTCGTACGGATTTTCGGAAGTTTATGAATCGCTCATAATAACTTTTTCGTTTTAACGAATTAACCGGAAAGAACCAATTGTTGTGACATTAGGTGAAGTGCTTATTATAGAGCGGATTGATCAAGACATCGATCGATTCCCAATCCATCGAGGATCCGTAAGAGCATTCCATTTGATCGAACATCGAGGGATAGGACCCACATTGTCTGTCTCTGCAAGTACCACGCTTTGGAGAAGGACCACATCGCCGAACCAAGTTTGGAACTTATAGAATGACTAGGATCGCCATTCTTCTAGTATTGTAAGTGCAATTGATTTTCTCTCATATTGATGTCGATTGAAAATTTAAATCTAATTTTCCGTCACAGCCTATGAATATAAGACCCAATCCTAATAGGCCCCAACCGAGATTTTTTACAAATAATCAAGTTTTTGGTAAGCCTAGAACTAATGTGTTTAAGCCAAATAATCAAAACAGGTTTCCACCACCAAAACCAATGTCAGGCGTAGAAACGGCTATATTTAAACCATTCGCTAATAGACCACCACAAAACAACCAACAACAAAACTCTAATTTTTATTCTCAAAATCAAGGATTTAATCCACCTAAATTTGCTTTCGAAGAGCTTCATAATACTGAAACTCATAACATGCCCTATTATGAACAATATTCGTATGAAGAATGTCCACATTCTAGCACATACGACGCGTATCAGAATGTGTATTGTGATCAAAATTATTACGCCCAAAAGACCGAATTTTACGAATATGATTCAGAAAATAATCCTATTGTGACATTACCTGACTCTGACTTCCTAGAAAATACGAATTATTACGAAGAACAAACTGACCGCGAAAATTTTACCAAGGTTTCTCCAGACAACAAAAAACCTTAGAACCTCAATTAATATCATTCAATATGTCAAATCCTAGTGAGTTATCTTATATAATTTTCCCAGAAACAAACCTAAAATTTCTTATTGATTCAGGCTCAACAAGATCCTTTATCGATCCGAATCTTGCAAACAAAATTTACCCAAATAATATAATAAATGATCCTTTTATAGTTTCGACCGTTTTCCAAAAATCAGCCCATCAATATATTGCCTTAATTCCCTCATCAAACATTTTTAATTTGCCGGAACAAAAAGATTTGAAATTCTATCTATTTAAATTTCATAATATATTTGACGGACTTATCGGACTTGACAATTTAAAAATACTTCAAGCTAACCTCGACTTTGATAAAGGCTTATTAGTTACACCTTATACTAGAATTAAATTACGTTTTCACAAAACGCAAAATGAGTTAAATTTTATTACAATCGCCCCACGTGTCGAACAAGTAATACAAGTAAAAACATCGGTAAGGAACGATGATATCATAATACCACACCAAAGGTATCACAATTGCGAGATACCGGAATGTCTAACTGTTGCAAAAAATGGTTTTGCGATTACAACAATTCTCAACAATACTTGTGAAGAAGTAACCTTAGACTTCTCACAACCCATAAGCGTAGAACGTTTTTATGCGAGTGAATATGAAGAAATAAATTTAAATAATTTTAACGATTGTTCTGAATTAAAAAATTTGGATTTTTCAAAATTTAGAACAAACCATTTAAATTCAGAAGAACAAGCAAAGCTTTTAAAATTAATTCATAAGTACTCAGACATTTTTTATAACGAAGACGAACCTTTAACATTTACAAATGAAATTAAACACCGCATAAGAACCACAGACGAAATCCCGGTTTATTCTAAATCGTATCGCTACCCCTTTATTTATAAGCAAGAGGTAGATAAACAAATAAAGAAAATGCTAGATCAAAAAATAATACGACCGAGTAGCTCTCCGTGGAGTTCGCCCATTTGGGTGGTACCCAAGAAGCTAGATGCCTCAGGGAAGCCAAGATACAGGGTAGTAGTCGATCTAAGGGGTGTAAACTCTAAGAGTTTAGATGATAAGTATCCTCTCCCGAATATAACCGATCTATTAGATAAGTTGGGAAAATGTCAGTACTCTAGTTCCCTAGACTTAGCCAGTGGATTTCACCAGATCCAAATGCACGAAGATGACATCGAGAAAACGGCATTCAACACAGAAAATGGACATTACGAATTTCTTCGAATGCCCTTCGGGTTGAAAAACGCACCCGCGACATTTCAACGTGTCATGGATAATATCCTGAGAGGAATTCAAAATGAAAAATGCCTTGTATATCTTGACGATATAATTGTATTCTCAACATCATTACAGGAACATTTAGAACGGCTAAAATGCGTTTTTCAAAGGTTAAGAGATTCTAACTTTAAAATCCAGTTAGATAAATCGGAATTTTTAAGAAAAGAAGTGGCATATTTAGGCCATGTCGTCACGGCAGATGGCGTTAAACCAAACCCTGACAAAATAAAAGCAATCAAAGAATTTCCAATACCAAAAACAACAAAACAGATAAAAGGCTTTCTAGGTTTACTTGGATACTACAGACGGTTCATAAAAGACTTCGCTAGAATTACGAAACCACTCACAAAGTGTCTTAAAAAGGGTGCAAAAATCGAACATGACAAAGAATTTATTGAATGCTTTGAATTATGTAAAAATCTGCTAATAAACGAACCAATACTTCAATACCCTGATTTTACCAAGACATTTAATTTAACGACGGATGCCAGCAATGTGGCAGTTGGTGCTGTGTTATCACAAGGACCAATAGGACAAGACTTACCGATCGCGTATGCTTCGCGAACTTTGAATGATTCAGAAAGGAACTATAGTACCACCGAAAAAGAACTTTTGGCAATTGTGTGGGCCACAAAGTACTTTCGCCCATATATTTTTGGAAGAAAAATAAATTTAATTACAGATCATAAACCCCTACAATGGCTAATGAACCAAAAGGATCCCAGTTCTAAATTACTACGCTGGAGAATAAAAATTGATGAGTTCGACTACAACATTATCTACAAACGGGGTAAATTGAATACCAACGCGGACGCACTTTCTAGAATCGAGTTGCATACCAAAGAAACTGAAGACATTTTTTCACTAAAATCATACGTAGAAAATTTTAATAAATCTTTAGAGGAAACAACCTCAAATGAAAATTTAGACCAAATATCGACCATTGCACAAGCAGATGACAATGAACCCGCGCGTGAGGTCGGTCACACCACAAATAATCAAACAGCTGATGACGAACCACCCGACGACAACATGACAGTACATACAAACCAGAGTGAAGACCCTATAGTAGGAATTCCCATTTACGATATTCCAGTAAACTACGGATCAAATCAGATAATAATTTCCTCTGTATTTCATTCACCTGCACGACCTAAGACGACAATACTATTCGAGAAAAAACGGAGAATCTCTGTTCAAATTTCTGAAAATAATTTTGAAAATGATATCCTAACCTTTATTAAAGAATTAATCATACCTGATAAACAATATCATTTATATTTTGAGAATGCAGAAATGTACGAGCCTTTCTGCGAAGTAATTAGAAAAACATTCAAATGGCCTTCGCTAAAATTTAAGCGCTGCCTGACAAAACTTATTGACGCTACAGACAAACGAGACATACCAGAAATAATTAAAAATTACCACGAGTCAAAAACAAACCATCGCGGTATTGATGAGACTTTGAGCAAAATAAAGGAACGCTATTATTGGCCGAACTTAAAAAATTCTGTTCAAACTTACATTAATGATTGTGAGACATGTCAATTAAGTAAATATGAACGACATCCTATCAATATAAAAATGAACGTAACACCAACTGCTTTAAAACCCTTCGAGATAATACATTTAGATACTTATACACTCGAACAAACCAAATTTTTGACAATAATAGATAGTTTTTCAAAATATGCTCAAGTATATTCTTTGCAATCCCTCGCTGCTACAGAAATCGTAGACAAACTTTTAATATTTTTCTCACATCATAGTATTCCCAAACAAATAATTGTTGACAATGGCACAGAGTTCAAGAACACAATAGTGACAGAACTTTTGAATTTACATAAAATAAAGGTACACTTTTGCTCTCCTAGTCATGCGCAATCAAACGGGCCCGTTGAACGGCTCCACTCTACTTTAGCAGAGCATATAAGGTTACTAAATAACCAAACCTTTAGTAAAACACCAATAAGTCAAAAAATGATTTATGCCATTATTGCATATAACCATTCAATTCATTCTTCCACTAATTTTAAGCCAATTGATGTTATAAATGGTCATACTACAAATAATGATCCTTTTGATATTAAAATAAACCAATTACTTTTAACAGATTATGTCAATAACCATAAAGAAAAATCACAACTTATGTATGCCAATATAAATCAAAAATTAATACAAAAGAAAGAAAAGGTAATATCTGAAATAAATGAAAACCGAGACGACACTGAACTATTTGAACCAAATCAAGACGTTTACGTTAAGAAGCATGTTAGACAAAAACTTGCTGACAAATTCGAAAAACCGACCAGAGTTAAATCTCTAAATAAAAACCGTAAGACAATACAGACGCAACTTCGTACTAAAATTCACATGGACAACTTAAAACGACCTTTAAGGAGAACTTACAGCTTTGACTAAAACAAACGTATTATATTTCAGCCTGGTCGCCGCCGTTATCGGAGACAGAGAAAAAATTATTATCAGACAACTAGACGACAACCCAGGAATCGTGCCGATTAAGCTAGGACAAGCTAAACTTACAGAATACACGTATACCTTAATTCACTATTATGACTTAAATCCAATAATATCTGAAATTAATAAATTAAACGCAAAATCAAAAAATATTACAAATTCATTAATTATACATAAAGAATACTATGCCGAATCATCTAATTACTTAAAATTTCTTGCAATTTCTCAAGAACGCGTAGAAAATAAAATTAAAGAAATTTTACCCCATCCATTAAGAAATAAAAGAGGATTAATTAATGCTGCAGGGTCTGTTTTTAAGGCTGTAACGGGAAACTTAGATGCGGAAGATGGCGCTCGCTACGAAAACCTAATAAAAAACTTACAAGGAAACCAAAAATTATTAAGTAATAACATACGTAACCTAAATCAGATTTCAACAAGCGTCATTACGAGTTTTAACACAACAAATCAAAAAATAAGCGAAAATGAAAAACTTCTCGAGGGTAAAATAAAACAAATAAGTTATATTGTACAAAAAACAACGTACAAAGAGAACATGTATTTTATTAAAGACACACTTGATCAAATTATTAACTTGTACGAAATAATCGATTCCATTTTACAAGATGTTGAAAACTCCGTTACATTCGCAAAGCTTAAAATATTTCACCCGAGCATAATTCAAACCAAAGATCTTTTAAATGAACTCAAAAAACTCGAAAAAATGGTAGATTCAAAACATTTAATTTTGCCCACTAACCTAGAAAATATATTTTTATTCGAAAATATTATAGACGTCGACTGTTTTACCCTAAATAACCGTGTAACATATTTATTACGAATTCCAGTAACCAATCCAAATAGTTTTTCTTATTATCACTTGTACTCTATACCAATTGAGCATCAGAGTCTGTTTAAGGTTGTTATACCGCGGAACAAATATTTACTTAAAAATCAATTGTACTTTACTCATCGTCCGGACCCTTGCCAAGAAGTTGTGCCCAACCTATTTCTTTGCAAAAAAGAAGACCTCACAGAGATCACTTCAAAAAGTCCTTGTGAAGTACAGCTCTTACAGACCACAAAAAGCACTTCTACCTGCCAACAAATCGACGTTACAATAAGTCGACCTGTAATAAGTCAATTGGATAATTCCAATCAATGGATTGTAGTTTTGCCAAATACCGAACTAGTAGAACTGCAATGTGACTCCCAAGAAGAACGCCAAAAACTACATGGAAGTTATATGTTGACCCTTCCAACAGGATGCCAAGCAAAAATCAACGATATGTCGATTATCAATAATCAAAACGACGTCGATACTAATAAGCAACCCATCCTGTTCCCGGACTTCCAAGATACACCTGAACAAGACTTTCCCGTCCTGAATTTGAGCTTCCATTTACAAGAAATCAAATTAGACGAACTTTACAAAATCAAAAACAAAATTGAAGAAAATCATGTCCCAGAACTTTTCGACCGAATTTCGAAATTTCCAAGCCTATGGACAATTTTTATATACACCCTTTTTCTAACTATTTTTGGATATTTTTTGTTTAGATATTTTATCCGAAATAGATGTTTGAAAAAGATGACCGCAACCACAACCACAACAGAACCGAATCCGAGCCAACTCATTGAACTACCCCCTATCAGGGTTAGTTAAATCTAAGAAGGGAGGAGTTATCTGACCATCCAACCAAGGAACCTGCTGACACTGCATATTAGATGACCGCTAATATATGCGAATTTCTGCGACGCGAGGGCAGTCAGTTGAAAGCATCGACGTAAAACATTTTATTTTTGTTTCTAAATATTTGTATTTTTGAAATAAACATTTTTTTAAAAAGGCGATTCCGTAGTCTCGTTTTGTAATTCGTATATTTTTATAATGAAGAACTTATCTCCACATTTACAAATGTATACATACAAAAACTTCCGGAAGCTAAAAATAAGATGTACAAAACTAGTCAATAATATTGATGACTCATCAACGTCAAAATAAAACTAATCACGGAGGAATCACAGGAAACTGTGACAGGCTAAAACAAAATTATTTTTGGCCCAAAATAAAACAAGAAATTACAAGTGACTGAGTAACATGTCAAACTTTAAAATATAGCAGACAAAAATCATACGTGCCCTTTGTAAAAAGCGAGACGCCTTCTAAACCTTTCCAAATAATTCATATAGGCACTTTAATTTTTGAAAATCAAAATAGTCTTAGGATATTTGATAGATTTTCAAAATATGGTTGTGACATATATGATAAGAACGCCAAGTCAGTATGCGAACGACTTATAAACTATTTTTCATTCTTTAGATGTCTAGAAACAATTGTTAGTGACAATGGTTCAGCATACAATAATGAACCAGTAAAAGAATTATTAAAAGCCCAAAAAATAAATATTCACTTTACTACCCCAGGACATCATGAATCTAATTCGCCAGTAGAATATTTTCATACTACCCTAATAAAACACTTAAGACTTCTAAGAAGTTAACACAAAAATAAACCAATTACACAATTATAGCGTATAATAGTTCAAAACACAGTACAACTAAATACGCACCTCATGAATTAGTTCTATTACATACAAGTTTGCGTGACCCTTTTAATTTAATATCAACTACATTTTTTCAGATTACGTTTTATCTCATAAACCAAAAATAGACGCGATCTATAATACAGTTACAGAGAAAACTGAAACTCAAAAAAAATCAAGTCAAGTTTAGTGGACCGTTCATAATAAAAGAAATCCCTTGAAGATAATCGGGTAAAAAATGAAAATATTAAAAATCCTAAAAAGACTGAAATTGTACATACAAAAGAACTCAAACCCACCTCTTGTTATAGATGGTCCTATACCCAAGGAGACAAACCAAAATACCATGAATTAAACCAAAACCCTGGTCTTTTACCTTACAAACTAGAACATGCTCAGAAAACAAATAATCACTGGACATTTATTCAAATATTTGATCTAAAAGTTATAATTGAAGAATATAGATCTTTAAGTTTAAAATATAATAAGTTAAAAAAAATCGGTAAATTTCCTTTACCCGGAACTTCCCTCATTATAAATATTTCCTTTTATTAGGAATAGTGAAGTGTGAACCAATTTAGTTCAGTACATAGTTATTTAGGAACAGATATATACTATCTTATCAAACATTTTTATTAGACGCCATTTTGTTCCAATATACTGGATCCTTACCAACACTTTACCAGTCTCTACCTATGCCAGACTTGATTTTGGCCAAAATGAATTCAAGTAGTTTTTACATTGACACACATCGTAATTTTATTACGTCATGTTAAATTCGCACCAGTTTATACTTGTATCATATTTTATTTTTCTCCAAAATTTACAGTCAGTTTAATAAGAATTTTTTACGTTAATTTTTTTAACATGTTGTTTGTCGCACAACATCTGCCTCATGTTCTTGAAGATTTTCGTTATATTTTGCCTTCAACATTGAAGTTGCGCTTTATACACTTCCTGTAGATGTGCTTCGCCATACCCCATTCCTAAATGAGACACTAATGCTCCAAAATCATTCTGGTTTTCTTCTAGTATGTTCCTTAACACCTCCATAGCCTCTTCACGCAAGGAACAAACTAGTGCTCGCGCCTTTTCGGTGGTATCCCAATTATTTTCAGTTGCGGCAGCTTCAAATTGTTTCAGGTAAGTAACCTACGGCACTTTACCATCAAACGTAGGTGGTTTTATCACATGTGATGAACATCCGATTTTAACTTACGTTGTTTTCCAGACTGTATCTGGGATCGTAGACTTTAAACTTTCTGCTGCATTTAGTCATGAACCTCCTTAACTTGCTTTTGTACCTTCTCCATTTGTCCCATTTCCTCTTTTACATCTTCCTTGGTCATTGTCAATTCAAATAACATTTTTCTAGTTATTTCTTCTTGGATCTTTCTTATGTCTTGTATTTCTTGCTTCACGTCTTCTTGGTTCCTTATCATGTCTTCTTTTATTTCTTGCTTCATATCTTCTTGATTCTTCCTCATATCTTCTGTAAGTTCGTACTTTAGTTCCTCTTGGTTCTTCAAGTCTTCTTGGGTTTTTCCATGTCTTCTTTAAGTTCATTCTTCATTTCTTTTTGGGTTTTCTTCATATCTTGTTGGTTCTTCTTCATTTCTTCTTGGACTTTTTTCATGTCTTCTTTAAGTTCATTCTTCATTTCTTCTTGGGTTTTCTTTATGTCTTCTTGACTTCTCTTCACGTCTTCTTGGTTTTTCTGTATGCCATTATGCAATATTCAAGTTCATCAAAGAATCCAAATTTGCTGCCATGATTATTGCTACTAGTAGAACTATTTTCTTACTTCTATATCTTACTTCTTCTGGATTCTAATCCTGCTTTCGACACCAAATGTTCCGGATTGGCTGGTAACCAAGCAAGAAGTTTCTGAATGCACGCCTTTTATTCAAACACAGCTTACAGGTAAAGACTGATTATACCTAACACTCCTAACTAAGGTAACCTAAAACTTGTCTCTGTCTACTTGTTTACACTTTGAAATCTCAAACCATTGTTATATATTATTCTTTTATCTATGTCTCAAACTAAACTGAATCAAAAAGGATGGAATGGTCTAGAATAATCTAAATACTACAGTGTGAAAAGAATTAAGTCTAACAGAACATTCGAGAACGATTTTTTGACACTATCCTAGTCGTTACTCGTTACGTGGATAAAAATTAAGGTAAGTCTACTTCAATAAAATATCAAATAATAAATAAATTCGTCTAAAATTGAACAAATCTATAACTAGGGCTAAATTCGCAACAATATAATAGACTAAATTTAATAGACAGAAAGCTTCTGTAAATATGTTGCCACGGTATTCACTAAAAAGGATTAAATAGTTCTATTTGCCATGGTACTCAAAACTCTCAGTTCGCCAGTTGTTTCGCTTATGTCACTGTCATTTTGTAATTGACATTTAGAAAAATTATTTGTTCTATTCTTAGACAAGGAAAGAGAGTTCTATTGTTAAAAATGTCACAACTGTTAAGTTAGACCTGGTTTAAGTTTAAACCTTTTTAGTGAATACGGGTGTTAATGTTTTAGCCAAAGGTTCTAGTTTGACCTGTGCTCAGGAGTAGAGTGTTTCAGAAAAGGCATTGGAATTATGTACGTAAGCTTGTAGAAAATAGTATTATTCCTAACAAGTGTGGAAAATGAATTTTTCCTCACGAGACTGCTTCGTGTTCGGATAACCAGTTGAGTGCGGAAAACACATTTTTTACACGCGTTAGTAACATTTATTTTTCTACAAGCGTGTGGAAATAACCAATGTCCAACAGTCATAATAAAATTTTTATTTAAAGTTTTACATTTTATTGCTTATTTATATAATAATTTGTAACAAAAGTGCAATTAGTTGCATTGACCACATTGAGATGGCCGGTTCTAACTGGTTGCTTCTGCTTGGCATCATATTATTCCTGTTGACCCTTATTGGCGTTATTCTAATTTCTTCAGATTCCATTGTTTGAATGTCGGTTTCTGTCGACGTGCTGGTTTTTTAGATAAATAAACTAAAATTACCTCCTCCTTTTCATAGTTGCTTATTTTCTTTTGTAGGCACCATTGGCTAAATATTTCATATTCTTTGTAGTGGGTCTTGTAAACAATTAAACCCACGGAATTTGATAATTTTTTAATATAAAATAGAAAGTTTACCTTCATTTAACTGTTTTAAGAAAATAAAAGAAAGGGATGAACCACTTTTTCTATTAAAAAAACCAAAAGGAAAGTCGATATTTTTACTGTATTCCAATGCGCCATATTCCTTAATATGACAATTTGAAGAAAGGCTAGCTTTCATTGTTGCCAAACTTACATTATTGTATTATATTAAATTTTTCATGTTTGTCTCCCGACAGTTACGCATTTGGATCCCTGTGCCGATCCCAAATATTAGACTTTCGACAGTGATGCACTTCGCTGTCGTTCGCCTTTTATATTAGGGCTTTAATTTTTTTTATATAATTTATATAGATCATATATAAAATAAATTTGGCAACGTAGCATCCCCAGCACACTGGATTTCCGTCCAACAGACGACACTCCCGCTCTCTCTGTATTTAGCAGCTGTAATTATGTTTGAAAACGTTTAATAATGTCTAATATAATAATTACTTCTAATTTTTAGTTAGAAATAATCATTTTTGTGTTATAAAGCATTATAATATAATCAGTCTTTTACGTAGTTCATAAATTAAGTTTGTGTTTTTTGGATATAATTTGAAAAAGTGCTTCATCCATAAATTTTTGTCTATAGGAATTATTAAAAAAAGGTAATCTTTCAAATGAATATTTTAAATTTGTTAATTTCCATGGGTAAAATTCTTTACAAGAGCCCTTTGGGGTATCTTCTTTTCGATTTTTCAGGGAAAAACGAATTAACATTTTTTGCGACCTCAATAATCTCCTCTAGGACTCCTTCTATTGAGGTTTCAACTACATCCATTTTTTGCGATATGAACTATAAACCTAACAAAAGAACTCGGACTTAAATTGAATTCCCATATATGTTTGACGTCGTCATTTTTGACAATAACCAAAATAGCATGACTTGGATACATGGGTAGTAATTATATATGTATGCTGACCGCATCCACGGAAAAAGAATATAAATGCTCAAAAAATAATTTAATTTCAATGTCAATTAATGCATCTTCCGTTCGCGAGCTACAACTTAACCAAATTGCTGTGGGTCACGATCTATATTCAACGGGTTGTTAATCACAACAAATTTAACCTGGTTGTTATGTTACCCTGGGGTTAAAGGGAAACACGTTGAATTTACTACTTTTTTAGAATGCAAAATACTGTTTGCCCAAAATACAGGGGTAGCCCTAAGAGGCTAGCTCCTAGAAAAGGAAGTAATAAAAAAAACTGGGAAACATTACAAACTTCTTTAATAAAAACATTGTTTTCTTATTATACAGGGTAGCCCTAGAAATATGAAGCAGCCCCCAAAATTGTTACTTATTTCTCAAGTGACTGATTGATGTTAGCTGATGAGCTTTTTTGTCTAACAGTTAACTATAAAAGACACATAAAAACTAGAGATTTGTCAAATTTTGGAAAATGGCCAAAAAATATCTTTTATCGAGTAATTAAACCTCCAATTTTTTTTGTAATATTGGATGGCCAAAAAAAGCCAAGAAATATCTGTCAATTTTATGCCACAACATAACCAGATATATTCTAGTAAGTATTGAAGTTAAATTATAGTAAGCATAGCTGTTTAAAATGCCAGAATATGGCATTTTTAATCGATAGAAATCGAGGTCAGAATATAATCAATAAGTAGGCATTCTTCCCCCAATTTCAACCAAACATATTTTAGCAAGTATTTATTATAGTAATAATAGCTATATAAGAATGCCAGATTATGACATTTTAAGACAACAAAAACTGAGAGGAAAAAATATGGCTTTTATTATAATATTTTTGTTTCAAAATTAAACAAAAATTGGGTAATTTTATTTCGCTTATTTTTGCTATAATATTGCCAAAATATGCCACATTTTCAAATTTACGTTTATAACCTATAAAACTATACTTAACCAAACTGAAGATATATTTAGAAAAACGAAATATAAATTATTTACCATACAAAATGTCTAATAAAAAGTTTAAATATTCCACCACATATCATAGAAAAACGCCGTCTTGGGGTAATCGTCGTTAAATTGTTGTTTGTTTTGGCTCCTGGGTCTTAAATTAGCCATTTTTTAGCGAGTACTAAAGGCAAACCAAGTAGGCACTTTTATTGACAAATTCTTAGTAAATTTTGCTACATTTGAAAATTATTGCTAGTTGATAAATATTTGTTTACAAAGTGGCCAATTTCAAGGAATATTTGCTTAAAAAATAGCCCAAAGCGTTTTATGATCCGCCATGATTGAAATTAAAATTAAACTAATTTCCTAGCAGCCATTACTTGACCACTTTACAAACAAACATATTCTTTTTACCTATAAATACGTATTTTCATGCATGTTTTTTTTTATGTCATGAACCCTTTAATCAATTTTCTTAGTAAAATACATTTCTAAACTAAAAAATTAAAAAAAAAATATTTGTAGAAATCGAAAATTTTAGTTTCAAGTAAAGGCGCGTGTTTTTTTTGTCCCTACCAACCATGATATGTTAATCTTTGTATTTCCTGTTGGCTCGTAAATTCTTACACTGATTGGCTCTGTCAATACTATTTCTACACAATTTGAAACATTTGATGATTTATTATATAAATGAAGAAAAGGCAAAAAATGAGAAATTATTTAGGTAAATTTCGGAAAAAAATGATACTCAAATTTCGGCTAAAAACAAGTCAAAATTCAGCTAAAAAAGCTCGATTTTAAAGTCAAAAAGTAGCTAATAAACACAACCATAAAATCAAAAAAGAGAGTCGTATAATTGCCAGTTGGCCATTTTTACCACATTATGGCCAAATTATATTCCCCACTTTAGCCATATATCCGTCTTTATACTGTAATAGAACTTTTATTTTGGCTAACAATTTTAGCTAATTGGCCAGGGATATTAGCCAATATAACAGCATTTCAGCCCATATATGATTATATGTTACTTGGGTGCTTCATTGGTTAGTTAAAAAAAAAACAAGCGGTGAAACATGCCAAATGTATATAATTTAGATTTTACCGTCTCTTGTTTCCATTCTGCCCGATAGGGGTGGGATATCTATATCACTTGTTACAATAGCGGCACGCGGCTTTGTTGGTTACTCTAGGCGCATTTCTCTTTTTGGACCGGAAACGTTTGAAATTTGTTTTTTGACTTTTTAAGTGCCCCAGCTCGCTAATATAGCTAATTCTATAGGGTCGATTGTAGAGGATAAACGGGCGCTTCTTTTGGTAAATGTCAAAAATTTCGAAGCACGGGATGTCGCTTATGCGGTCGAAGTGCAATAAAACTAAAAAAAGAAACTTTCTGCCTTTTCAATATTCTCATACATCACTATTTTTTTAGGGTAGTAAAGAGGGGTGGAAATTGTTCACGGGACCCTCAAATTTCCCCCGGGGGATTGAAAAACCACTTCGCCAAAATGACTCTCCGGTTTATACAGGGTGTGCCATTTAGAAATAAAATTATAATGTTGTTTTATTTTCCTTTGGTTTTACGTTTGGTCCTGTAGCATCAAACGGTTGATCCTAGGCGAATCAAGTAAACATGCAAAGAAATGTCTTTATTTCTTATAGATACTGGTGCGAGAATCAACTTGATTAGGGTTAGGGCTGAATTTTGAGAATTATTTGAATTCTAGCGTGCACGAATTCTGTTTGCCATTCTTTGGCCCTTCGTAAAATCGTATCGATATCTCCTGGGATAAAAACAACTTAATGTATATTTCTCCCTTTTAGTTAATAGTAAGCAACGTTTACTTCTTCCAGTATGTTTGGTAAATGCTGATAAAGTAAATGCGGAATAATTATGGCTTTTTTCGATATATGCAGGACTTAGTAGTAATAGCTATGCGGTATTAAAGGGTCGCTGACGTTAGTATGTTATATGGTTGCACCAAAAATAACCTTGTTCAATGTATCGCAGATTTTGGGAGTAACAGACGTAGACCTTCTATATTTTTAAGGGGTATATAACGTAAAAAGTTCATATTTTGAGAATCGAGAACGCACAAACCGATAACAGTTAAATTCAAAACAAATATAGCTGAGGTAATTGTTTTGACATGGAAAAACTGTGGAAGTCATTGATGTAGATATTGCGTTTTTTTTTTCGTTTACCTATATTTTAAAAATATACATATTTTGAAAATCGGCGAAATATTTCGTTTATTTTAATTTTTGGTGCCTTATTTTAAAAACATTTTTTGAAATATACAGGGTAGCCTTAGGGCCTACCTGAAAATAAAAAACGCTGAAACACGTGAAATTTATTTTATCATTGTGGACATATACGAGTACGTATTTTTTTTTTTTGTTGTAAAGCGGTTAGTTAAAAAAGTCAAATTTCTTTTATCTCTTTCTACATTATACAAGGTTGCCCTTGGGAATACAAGAATCCTCAAACTTACAAATTTTTATATCCATAACGCTTAGACCTTTTAAAAAACAGGAAAACTTATTTTCTTTTTCTTACATACAAAGGCAATTTTTTGTATTAGGGTTATTATTTTAAGGAGATGAAACAGCTCCCTAAATTCAAAAATTCAAATTTTAGGTTTTTCTTTTAAAAGGAGGAAAACGTCAAATCTGTTTCATATTTTGTATATATATTTTTTCGACTTATTTTCGGGTTATTCTAGGATGGTAAAACACCTCTTTAAAAGAGAAAATATTTTATTATTATATTTTTGTGCATATCGATTTTGAGATTTCGTTATTTAGTGGGGCTTTAGTGATTTAAAACAAATATAACCTCTAAGGGCTGACAAAATGGTTTTAGTCTAATTTATAAATGGTTTAAAATATTGATTTTGGGTTTTCGATGCAATTATTTGACAGTTTTTTGTCAATGAGTGTTTATTAACATTTAAACGGTATTTTAAAAGGATTTTGGGTACTACACAGTATTTTGGATAAGCATGTTTTTAGATTAAGAATTGACAGCTGCCGAATTGTCAAAAATGGCAACATAATATAGGTCTGTCTGAAGCCTTACTTTCAAGTCAAGTTATCAAGACAACGTCTAGCGGCTATTGTTTCCATCATACCCAATAAGGGCGGGATGCAGGGACGCAACGAAGAGAAAATATCGGGAGAAGGGGGGGGGAGTAAGGGACAAAAATAATCCAACAACAACAAACTAAAAAAGTAGTTAGTATTATTCATAAATAATCTTGTTTTTATGAAATGAAATTAATTATGTAAATAAATAAATAATATAACTATAAGAATATTTTAATATATGTATTTGAATCAACGACCGACCCAAATTGAAGGTGAGACTACACGAATATACGAAGGAAGTGAAAATAAGTCGAGTTAGACAAGGCAGATTAATCTCACCCAAACTATTTACCTTAGTTTAAGAAGGCGTCTTCAAGAACCTGCAGTGGGAAAACAGAGGACTTAAAATATTCGAAGAAAGACTCAACCTCAGATTTGCTAATATAGCGCTTTTTGCTGAAGATGAAACTGAACTGAAAGATATGGTCCAAAAGGTTACAAGAGGCAAAAATTGTCGGTTTATAAATGAACACAACAAAAACAAAATTCACGCCGAAGGATACATCTGAGATGTGGCGCTTACGGCAGAATGAAGCACATCTTGACAGTCTTTAAAACTGAAAAGCCAAGTCTACAATGAATGTATCTTACCAATAACAACCTGCGGCTGCGGGACATGGGTTCTGACCAAGAAAATTCTCAACAAACTACCAATTCACTAAAGATCAAGGAAAATGATAAAAATATTACTTTCGAACAATGGAGGGGGAGGAATCCTTTATTCTATTATCTTATGTTGGAATTATTTCATTTGTCAATAAATTGTTAAAAAAATGAACTTAAAATAATTTTGTTTAAAGCCGAAGGGTCCAGTCTTAGCAGTCACTAGTACTGACAAAAAGTATTTGAAGTAAAGTACACCACGCAGATCTAAAACTTCGACAAAAGCAGACCGTTTTCATGGATATACAGAGTTGTAGCCAACCTCGAATGAATGAACCGTTTCCATAGTTACTCACATTCTTATTATAGACTCAGATTCGTGTGCCAAACTTTATATGTGTATATAATATGTCATAATCTGACATTCTTATATAGCTATTATTACTATAATTAAACTTAAATACTTGCTAAAATATGTTTAGTTAGCATTGGGAAAAAAATGGCTACTTATTGACCATATTCTGACCTCGATTTCTATTGACTAAAAATGTCATATTTTAGCACCTTAGACAGCTATTTTTACTATAATTTACTTCAATACATCCGAGAATATATCTGGTTACGTGCGGCAACAATATTGACAGATATTTCTACTTTTTGGCCATACAATATTACAAAAAAGCTAATTTGTGCTACTTAGGAAATTGCACCTAATTTTTGTAAAGTAAAGCAATTTAAGTACTTTGTTTAGTATTTCAAGTACCAATATATTTATGAAAAAAGACAAATACTTTTTTATTGGTGAATTTTATTATTTTTTACGCTTCAACCTAATCAGAACCAATCAGCAAACTGTCAGATGACTATATAAATTGAGTCTAAATGGTTTGATTCTTATTTATAAGAGGCGTATTTTGGTACCGGGTAAAAACCATTTTATTCTACTTATACATTTTCGTTTCTTATTACTTATATGATCTTTTTTCCTAATGGAACTTTTTCAGTTAAATGAAGTTTTTCTACGTTTATTTTTCGTTTTGACGAGAAATTGTTATTTCTCGATGGATCTCAACTCTACTAGAGAGACGCCCTTGCTGGGATCCCTTTGAAGGCTCTTCTATTTTGTCTAATTTTTAGTCTATACAATTTCATTTTAAGGGGTCACTTAAACTTTTTTACTAACGTCAAAGCCAGTCAAAAAGTTGTTTTAAGGGGGAATTGCACGCAGAAGACAAAAAGATAAAATGGTACCGACACCGTATAGAAAAAAAATTATATATATGAAAAATTATGCTGTATAGGCAACTTAAAATACATTTCTGTTAAAAACGGATTCAAATGACATGAATACAATTTAACATTACAAATTTGCAGTGTAGACAAAGAATCAATGAAAGGCGATATTATGCCATCTTGTGGAAAAAATTAAATGAGACGGCATTAGCGTAAAAAAAACAAATGTTAAACCCAACTACATATTTCCCTGTTAAAATTACATTGAAGCTTAAATATCCCCTTAAATTGAATACTAATTTTGTTACGGCTCTTGGTTTAACTAGACTAATTACTCGGAAAATATAACGCCTGCAATTTTTTTTCTGGGAAAACTGTTTAGTTCCCTTAAAGTAATATTTCTCCTATAAGCACAACTTTTTTATTTTTGATCCTACCATTGTTAGTCCCTTCTTGCTAATTATGAATATACTAGTTTTGATAAGGTCACTATAGATCTAGGCTCGCTGGGGACAATTGAGCAACCGCATCACACTTCTTTATAAAAACGAGTAGCTCCTTTGAGGTTCTGCATTTCTTACAAGCTCAGATTGCACGTATTTGTCATCTGTCTATGTACTAAATAAGATCCTCAGGCTTGAGGAAGAAGGGTTTCAGAATTGCTCCCTTCCAGGAACAATGAGCCGAATCCTCTAAAAGATTACTGAAACCGCAATGACAGCACCTCTCTTAGCCAGAAGAGGGCTACTCGCAGCTTAATCCTCACTGGCAAATGACCAAAATTTCAGTCTTCAAACATTGTAGACTTAAAATATATTTAACTTATCATTTAGTTAGAAAGAATGATTCACCAGCACTCACGTGAAGTGTCTGTAATTATAAATTAGCGTATTTTAAATACACTGCTAATAATACCCGCTATGACTTAATCTAAAACTCAAAGTGAAAATTTAAGAAAATTCGCTCCATCCACATATTTAACATTTTAACACAACTCCGGTAACCTTTGCTACACTTCAAGGAGTCCATCTAGGAACTGGAATCTGCATTGATAGTTTTCGGTCGAGAGGCTGGAAAGGAGCACGTCGGAAGTCTACTTTCCCATGGTAGTTAGAAAAACCTGTGTCCAACGGTCTGCCCTCGAGGTTGAAAAGACATTTTTGAAGTTTGGCGGGTTTCGAAACACCTTTATTTTATTCTCCATTGAATTATTTTTGAGGTCATATATTGCATTTTCTTTTTAGAAAGGTGTTTGTTTTAAAATTCCAGATTTTATGATGACTTTATTAAGAAGAAAATAAATTTACAATGGTTAAACAAATCAAAGCTTAGCTTAATTGATATTAATGTCAGGCATAACAGAACTTTTTTCAAAGATCCATATTTAAATTATTTACCTATTTATTTTCGTTTTATTTAAAAAAAAAACTCCGGGTGAACAGAATTTTGAAATGAAACAATACACTGATTGATATACAAATTTATTGTTAAAATATGAAAAAATTTCCCTTTCTGTCATTGCCGACAAGCAAAATAACATTAAAGCCAATATCCAACATCTCTACTTTCTAATTTTAATTATTTGCGTCCAAAATATAAATATAGTAGGGGGAAAATTATTATTATTAGATACAACAGATACATAGGCTTTGGTCTATGAAATTGGCTTCATATATTTATTTTTAAACTACTCATAATCTGAAACGCAACCAGCACTTTTTTTCAAAATGTAACTTGTAGTTTTTAAACAATATAATATATCGAGATGCGGTTTTCTGCGTCCTATAGAAAATAATTTCTTTAGGAAAAGGTACATTTCTCAATAATAGTTAAAATTTTTGTATAAGGAGTGTGGCAAGAAAACCACTTTTTTATCCGAATTCGTCATGAGCGTTGGGTGAGTTTGTCGATCTTTCATACGAAGAAAACTCTTTGTTTAGATTATTTTTGTTTCCCACGGGTTCCTCTTCCATAATTTGTTGATACTGTTTAGTCGGATTCAATCAAATAACGAGCGGGCTTAACAATGTTTTATAAGCTTTCCTTAAGATTTTTACAATCCAAGATTAGGTGTCCGATGCACTGACTAAAATTTGTCATCACTTTCACAGATAAATGGATGAAAAAATCGGTACGGTTTTTCAGTTTATTTCAAACTTTAATCATAGACCGATATTTTCTTTCAATAATTAAATTTCTTTCTTTATTGCAAAACTTAAGAACAGATATAAAGCTATCTGAATCTAAAATGGCTTCTAAGCGGATATAGGATTTGTAGCTTTCGATAGCGGTATTATTGGAGAAAATTTTTTTAATGTGAAATTACGTATGAAGTTAAAATTAGCTGAGGGTGATAATACCTGACAATTATAACATATCCAACTTTGCCAGATAATTTTCTTCATTTCTATTGGAGTAATGTGATATTTTGGGTTTTTTACTCAAATCAGAATACTTTTATAATATTCAGTAGACTGCCTGATTTTGATCATATCATGGATCATTTCTTCAATTTTATTTATTTATTTTTAATCGTAAACGGGGACACTAGGCTAGTCGGTTATGAATACAGCTAAAACATATAATATAAAAAGACAAGAACATATCAATTTTTATTTATTGTTTATAGACACACATGCATTAAAAAATAGTTTTATATCAAAAATATTATTATTTTATTGGTCACCTTCGTTTGTTAATGAGTTCATGACATCTTCCAGGCTTAGAATGAAAATTGTTATTAGTATTATTCCATTCCTCCATTATGATGTGCTCAATTGCATTTAGATCTGGCGATTTTACCGACTAGTCTAATATAATATTAGCTAAAGATTGCGTTACGACTCGAGCCCCGTAAGGGCGGGCCATTATAAAGTGGGATTAATTTAACTCGCCAGTAAAATCACCAACTTTAATGCTATTGAACATATTTGGAATTAAATTAAATTTGATATTTTTTTTTTCATGAGTTAAAAATGTCAATCTTTCTTGCCTTATGGTTCTTACCTTAAGTATTTTATATAATCTATTTATTTTTTATTTAGTCACCTTTGTCTATAGATCTAATCGGATTTTTTAGAATAGCATTAACTTAGGACATGTAACTATTTAAAAAAAAAAGAAACAAATCGTTCTGAAATTATTTAGATCTTTCTAATTTTACTAAATACATTTTTAGAAATATGAGACATTCACGGGAATCAAATATCATCTAAAAAATGTTTTTGACTAACATAGTACTTCCCCGTATATGTAGGTACTGCAACAAATGCGCCAACTCCATGAAGGTTCTGTGTGCTCCACACCCCGAGTAATTCATTCATAGCATACTTTGTAAAATTTGTATTCCAAATAAAAATAATCATTTGGATACAACTAAATCCGAGATCCTTTGCCTACAAATCTCGTGAAAACTTAAATTTAACGTAATATAAAAGTGTTGTCGAGATATCGCACTAAAAGTCTGGGTTTTATTCTTGCTTGCAATATATGGGCTACGACTGGTAAGAGAGAGAAGAACCCACCGAGAATGCGTCGTCCTGGGTGTAGAACTTATATTTAACTCAAAAGTGAGCCCAACGAAGATACACAGCAGTTCCATTACTTCCTCCAGGGAGCGTGGTTCGTTCTTCTAGAGATTGATCGTCCCTAGGCTTTGTTTTAATGATTGCCAACGATTCTTTCAACGGCACATTTGTACATATGTTTTCCACGACAAAGTTTATAAATCGTTTAGTATGTTCTTATCCAAGAGCTCTGATAGTTTCTCCAAGTGGTTAATTTTTTTTTAAATGAAGAGGTTGTATGACCTGTAATAGATATTTCGAAAGTTATCTAGTTGGCGAGTTCCTGGCGCCGGTTGGTCCAATCAGCTGTAACCATACAAACACAAAATATCTAAAAATATTATTTAGTTTTTAATCTGGGCGTTATCGAAATTCCACCAGTAGGGTGTATTTTAGATCTTTATATTAGGTTTTAAGAGGAAGATATCTATCTTTCAGAGTTTCTGCTGGGGGGCAACGGTGGGGGACGCAGAAAAAATATTCGTCTATTTTTCGACCGTTGAGCATTTCACATATCCGTTTGGGTCGCGGTGCGATGTAGGCCCTCGAGTACATCGCACCGCGACCCGAACGGATATGTGAAATGCTCAACGGTCGAAAAATAGACGAATATTTTTTTCCGCGTCCCCCACCGTTGCCTACATAATTTTGTTGAAGCGTTCTCGGCAGTGTGATTCGTGCAGAGTGTACGGCTGGCGATTGCATGCGCGCTATATACATTTTGTAGATAGAAAAATTGGGTAGGCATTTTTTATAGGCTTTGGCGAAACCTTACATTAGAAATGCATATTTTTACAGCGTTTTTCAAAGAAACAGAAAAGTCAAATATTCTGTTGAAATAATTACTGATAGTGTCTCAGGAAATTAATCCAATGGGAGATAAAAGTAAAAAAAAATCAAAACTTGTTGACGAGACAAAAACTAAATGACATGTAACACATAAAAAGATAAAATATTCAACGTTTAATTGTAATACCTAGCATTTGATTTTTTGCAGGTGTTCGTTTATTAAAAATGTCAAAGTTGACTTCTTGTTTTGCATTATATATTGTTTGCATATAAATTACTCAACAGTGAAAGTGAGCCACTCGTTTTTTTTACATATTTTTTATTTATTCATAACTTTGTTAATATTTTGTATTTTTTTAAAAACTAAAAAGTATTTTGAAGTTGGTTTTTTTGGCTTAAACAAGATCTTATTTTATATTGCGTCAATAAGCTTTTACATGCATTATACCAGTCGTAATACAAAAGTATGTACAATTTCAGAATTTTCAAATCTACCGCAATTCTGCAAAAATGGTTATTATTTTAGTCTGATGACATTATGGATGGGTAAATTCGTTTTACGCATCTTTTTCTTATCAAAAATACGTAATTGCCAGTTCAGTGGTACTGTTAAAAATTTGCTAAACCCCTTTTTATTTTTAACGTAATAGGATACGTAAAACATGTTAAACAAAATACGATTAGGGAAAAATGAATGAAAATATTTGGGACGGAACTTGCAACTCTCAAATTCCTGTGCCCTCCAATATTTATAAAACTGAAGAATCAAATACCTCCATCCCAATCCATGCCCAGCATTATTTTGTAGATGCTTCTACTTGGACCAATTTTCAATCATGTAAGCTTGTTTAAAATATCAAAAGGTGTTTTTTTCCTAATTCTCTGTACCATTTTTTATTTTATATACAGTGTCCTTGAAAAAGTTCGCATCATATGTAATTTTTTTTTTATTAGGTCACTTCGTCAAATTTTAACATAGGCAATAACTTTTGTTTTACTAAGGATGAAAAATGGCTTAGTCGAAAATAATTACGCAACTTGCGTTACCTGTCAAAATTGAAATTTGCTTATTTGCTAAAATATGAAAAAGTTGCATTAAGAAAAGTTGTTTATTTTTTAATTTACCATATGCATACCAAATTTTGATCCAAAATTACAATATTTATTTTTTTATCTGTTTTCTGAAAATTCTAAAAAAATAGTAATTGTCTAACTTAAAAAAAAAATGTGTTCTGTTCGTAACCTCATCATAATATTAATTTCTTATACCTAAATACTTGTGATTTTGGGAATTTTAGGTTTATATTAATCGAATCGGTGAGTTTGAAAACCGTACTTGTCCAAAATCGTCGTTTCGAGAAAATCAATAAAAACTTCCCAACGTTGAAACTACTTGAAATGGACAATTTGCCTGCATATAACAGTTTTAGATCTCGTGGTTTGCTACATGCGTTTAAAAAAAAATCCTGAATATACAATAATCTACCAAAGACAGATAAAAACAGTTGATGGACTTTTACGGTTTTTGAACTCAATACTGAATAAAAGCAATTAGTGGGAACTATAAAGTCTATTTATTTAAGTCACAGAGGAAAAATACAAGATCAAAACTTTTAAGTAAATCATCTAATCATCATTTTCAGTATTTGTCGTCTTCCATAATGTGATATGGTAATAAAATTCCAATATTTCACCATGCGTATAAGACATTACCTTCTTGATATCTGCGATTTTTTTATCATTGATTGGAGTATGTTCTTTATATGCCGCACTATTGGGTAGAAGTGGGCTTTCCTTGTGTTCTTTTAGTAATTTAAAGTATTGAAGTGTAGCCATCTATAAATTCCCCAGTATTCGGGCCACATATATGCATATACCCAGAGCTGCCTGAAATAAAAAATCTCCTGAACTGCAATATGCGGTAGTGGCATATTTTGCATATAGTCGACAGCTAGACCCATTACTTCTGGTCGTTCAGCACACAAGTTTCAACTTCTTTAATTTTGTTGTAAAACTTCTTCGCTCGCCTTTTATAAACCATTAGTTCCGCTGCAATAACTCTTTTTGCATTATCGTTAAGGTTGGCATCTATAAGCCTGGTTCCATGTCTTTCACACTCCGAGCATACATCAACCTGTGGTCTACTACCTAGTTTTCTTTAAAATATTTCAGATAGAATTCATACTTAACTAAGTTTTCGAACTCTGGAAATTTTTTAATAAAAAGGCAATGCATTTTTTTTCACATCTAACGAAACATCTAAATAACGAATGGTTTTGGAGGAATAATGTGAAACTTTTACCGGAAATGCTTCAATGTGTTCAATGAGTCCATTCGTCACATATTGTACGAGGTCTGTTATTACGTCGGCCTCTTAGATCCCTTGGTGAAATGGGTGCCATTAGTAGGGTACTCAAGCGTTGAACCTACCAATGCGATATAGCATGGAGACTTATAAAAGCCAAGTCACGGACATGTACGGTTTTTGTTCTCATTTTACGGATCGCACCAGCTATATTACGTTTACGGTTATGCATGTCGTACGGTTGTTAAACTCAATCAATGAAAACACACATTTTAAACAAAATGGCTATGTTACTTTAAAATGTCAAATTTTGGACTTGTACTGTTTTCGAACTCACCGATTCAATTATATTAATAAACATTTTCGATAGTAAATAGATATCTTAATGGAAAAATGACATATTTGACCAATTTAGGAGCGTAATCAAAATTTAAAACTAATTTTAAAATATTTAGATGCCTTGGGTAAAGTTTTAAAAATTGAAAAATAGAATTGCTGACCAAAATTCAACAGTCATATGTAAAACTATATAATAAACAGCCCTTCTCTGCGAGTTGTTTAAAGAAATATCCACAAGTTAGGTGACTATTCCGTCTAAGTCATTTTTCATACTTAATAAGTAAAGTAAAAATTAAAATTTGTAACTTTTTGGTTTTTCGAAAATTCAAAAAAAAATAATACTTTAAAAATATATTTCAGTTACCTCAGCAAGAAAAATAAAAACCACTTAACCATCTTAACACACATAAAAAACGAAAACAATGATGAACTGGTTTAAATAATGTATTCTCCTTGATAACAAATTTCAGATGGTTTGCTCTCCTACTAGCCGTAAAAGTTGTTTTATCTCTCCACAAAATGTGATGTTGAGATCAAAAATGCTCTTAATTTCCTCTTTGAATCTTATGTATTAAAATGTATTCTTCCGCTCTGGATTAAAAAAGAAGCTATGGGGGCTATAGTCCCAGGCTTCGTCGGCAGGAGCCCCAGCACAGAGCTTGCGCTATATTTTGCGATAATTTATTATTGAATAGGTGTAGGGCCCACATTCATAAGCAAAGTGGTATTTCCTTTGGCGGCGGGTACGACTTTAATAAATGTATCCTTCTGAAGGACCTTTAATGATATGGGTATGACTACCTACAACCAGAAAAACGAGGAGGTGATCAGAAAAAGTGACTATAGACTAGTTACAAATGATCACACAGCATCCAGAGAAAAAATTATCAGTTGTTACTAAGATATAAGGACCACATACCGGACAAAATAAAAATATTTTGTAGAAATTATTAGAACTTTTGAATTAGAATATGCCGACCAATTTGGAAGCTTTGAAGTAGATGTGGAAAGCCTATATATAAATGTCCCCTGAGAAGAGTCGTTGGCAAACACCAGTACAAAGCATATGGAAGATTAAGTTATCTTTGAATGTTCACTTTCAAGATATGTTCTACGCCAGGACGACAGCTTACCCATGGATTCATATCTCTCTCTGGTTCGAAACCTTTGCAAGCAAAACAGCAAATATAAAACCCAGGCTTCAGTTGCGATATGTCGGTGACACTTTCATTATGTAGTACAAAGACGACAAACAACTAAGAGGTTGTAGGTCATTTAAATAGTATAAGTCCAACTATTGAGTTCACTATGTAAATACAGCAAGATATCAATTATACCCTTTCTTGATGTTCACGTTAAAAGAAATGTATCTCCTTTATTTAGAGGAAAAAGAGACAGTACCTCAACGAGAAGTCTAACCATTCTGCAGCTACGAAGCAATGAATTATCAAGACCTTATTAAATCGAGCAGTAACGATATGCAACGATCAGCCCTCCTTGGACGCGGAAATTAGAAATATCAAAGATCGCATGTCTAAAACCAACCTAAATACAATTAGTGTTCGAACTAATGAAGGGAAATTACATATGTAGCATTTTTCTTAGTGATTGAAGACATTCTGGCACTACGCACAAATCGATATCTTTAAACTGAGTGTGTTTGTATGTGTGTATTTTTGGTAGGCGGCCTGCGGTCTATAGTATGTCAGTCTCTGATCTTAGGACAAAGTTTGTCGTTAGGATTGAATAATGTGTGCCTTGCAATAGCTATAATCTTCAGTTATAACCGACAGTCCTACAACTGCTGATAAACAGTTAAGTGAATGGGTACACTTATAAAAAGAGCTTACTTGCCATACTTGCATTGTGTTTACTGTCGATTTATATATAACGTGTTGGGTAATATTTACAGTATCTATAGTCATTATTAAGTAGAACATGAGACATGATAATCAAGACGGCGTAACGGAAATAATATCGAAAAGCGAAATATATAAGATCGAAAGTGTCTAAATATATTTGGTTGGAAGACAAAATATTAAATAAACAAACTAACGATATGCATAATAAATAATTACGAAATTGTAGTGGCGGATTCATAATTTAAAACTCTCTTTGGGTATTTCGCTTTAAACAAAATTTGAATTCAAAAGAAAATAATTACCTGATAAGATCAATAGGCAGTCTTAAGTGCTGGGTCCACTATTAAGGTACCCGAGGAACGACACTGAAAAATGTTACGTCTTGGCGAAAGTCTACCTTTTTAGTTTTTATTTGTAGATTTGCTGAAGACAAGGGTAGACTTTCCCCCGAAACGTCCAGAAAACAAACATTTTTCAGTGTCATTCCTCGACAACCTTCATACTGGACCCAGGACTTAAGACTGCATATTGATTTTATCAGGTAATTATCTTCATTTGAACTCAAATATATAAGAAATTATAAAATATCGAAAAACAAAACATAAGATCTAATTACAAAATAGCCATGCCGGAAACGCGTAAACTCATAACAGAACTTTATGCAACATTTACAAAATTAACAACTGTTGAAAAGCATGATATTATAGCTTATAAAATAATTTTTCCCCTTAAAAAAACCCTTTCATCCGACATTTTTTAAAGATCTTCATAATGAGCAAATACTAAAACTGAGTGGAAACCTAAGCGGATCAAATCCTCAACTAGAAAAACTGCGGAAGAATCATTTGACGAAGCAATAATTTTATTATAAATTAATTAAAGAAGATAACATGAATTTACAAATGTTATATGTAATACATTCACTTTACTATCTACAAAAACAGTTTTTGTTAACAGAAAAATGCAGAAAATTAGGTACTAAATACTAATTTAATATGTAAACTTAATAAGCAAATTCAGGGTTTCTATTTATATTTTGAACGGGGTTCTACAAATTACAAGTGTTAAGTTTTTACCTGAACCCTCAAGATTTGCTAAAATAAAATAAAAAATGACAATTGGAGAGTAAGTAAAGTTATTTTAAATGGAATACCCTGTATAATATGGTTTCATTAAGAGCGCCTCTTCGTGGAGATTATAAATATACTGGGTTTCATATTGATATTATCTTTACAGACAACCGAGAAAATTGACAAAAATCCTGCTTTATGAAGCAGTGTATTTAGAATGATCTCTTTCTTATTTCAAGCAATTTCAACGGTTGTTTCTAAAGATTAAGGTATCAAACACATATCTGTTATCAGTAATATGATTTAATGAAACCATATTATGCAGGGTATTTAATTTAAAATAACAAAGTTGATGCCTTTTTTAGCATTGCATTTAGGTAAATTGAGTTATTGTAAATTTGGAAGTTAGTCTTTCGATATTATATTCGACTATACAGTTTTCGATATTTTACAATTCGATTAACTTGTTAGTCGGCATCTATGCGGAAAAACGAAAAGAATGTCCTATTTATAATTTAGCCGAAACTTATATATCTATTGTTATTCAGGATTTGCTTAGCAATCTCAGAAATCGTAGAAAGGAATATAAAAATACAATTTAGTTCAGAATGAATCGATGAAAAGAACGGTTTATGATGCTGTTTTGCACAATATACAGACTAGGGAAGAAGAAAAACAAACTTAACGGAGAAGCTGAGTATATTAACCGCAGTGAAACTTAATAGCAAAATATATTTTCGAAAAATGTGCAGTGGGCGTGTATGTTGATAACGATTAAGTTGACGGAAACTCAGCGGTCACTTACTTTTGTGAATATCCACACACGGAATTTTGTATGTAAGCGTGTCTTTTTGGTTAGCCCAGGTTAGGCCTTTTTTGGGTTGTCGTAAAATGAGTTCTATTACATATTTTGTGTCATCTCTGCATGCGGAAATCAAAAAATACAAAATTACGTGTGCGGAAATTCATGAAACCATAGTTACCTTGATAATTTGAGATCAAAGATAGAAGCGCAATAAAATGATGCCGCGCCCAGTACAGTTTAGGATTTTTGTGAAATAAGGTAATAAAAAAATGCTGCCCAATTTCGTATTGCCCGTAATAAAAATTTTTATTATGTTGTTTGAGGTGGTTGATAGTTGAAATCCCAAATTGGCCTATTCCGACTTGTTCAGGAATAGCCGCCATCTTAAAAAACTCTGAAACCGATTCAAAGCATTTCCTGTTCGCCAGAGAAAAAAGTGTAAGGGCAAGAAATGTACAGTTCGAAATGTACAACTAGTTTGGTCTGAGACCGAACTCTCTATTTGTTCCTAAAAAGATAGGGGGCTCCAAAGTTTTGAAAAATCGGTTTTCCGCATTTGAACATCCAAAAAATGATTGAAACCGAAAAATTTTTGATAAAACTTGAAGATGTCGAAAAAATCTATTAAAACATATATCTTAGTTATACGTTTTTTCAAACAGTCCGTTATATGTGACTAAAATTTCGATAAGCATAAACAAATTGGAACGAAAAGTGGTGTGAAGTTATCACAAAATTTTTCGTGTAGTCTCATAAATAGTATTATTTTTATCTATTTTATTTATTTTTTTTTATATATAATTTTAAATGTTATCACGATGCAGTAATTTTCAAATTGTGGAAAATATCTGAAGTTTCTGAAATTGAAGGAATTTGCGAAATTAATTGTTTAAACTTTTTTTTACTCTTTATTTTTCGAAAAAATTCTTACTTTGTATAAACGTCAAGTATGCTAAAAATCAGTGGCGTATGTATTTTTCAAAGGAAAGTTAGAAAGACACCCCCCACAAAAATTTTTTGTAAGTGGTCCACTTACATCTAATTACGCAGAAAACTTTTTTTTTCGTTGAAATTTTATCGTATTTTTGCCCCTCTATTAGTTGAATCGATGATAATCTAATAAATGCATGTGCACTTTTCAAGGGAAAGTTTAAAACCCCAGTAATGTCTATATACGCCACAGCTAAAATTTGTTATACTGATAAATTTTTCTTTGCTTTTCATGCTTTTGAAGTTAATTAATACATTAAGTATTTACTTTGTGCGCCATGTTGTATATAGTTAAATTTTAGGCATTTCGATTAACGATGAATCAAATGCATAAACTCAAATATACTTTATTGTTAAACGAACATATAGTCCTTGTCAACAAAGTAAGCTCTATAAAAATAGAAATACTAGGGTCTAATTATTGGAAAAATAAAATAAATACTTACACTATTAACTAAGTAACTACATATACAAAAAGTTATAAATATAGCCATAATACAATAAATCATCAAGAATATAATATAACGTAATAGGAGATGTAAAGCTTTTAAGATTTTAGCCACAGAACCTAAAATACATGAGTAATAAAAGAAAATAAAATATATGGTATGCTCATAAACTATCATCGTAAAATTCTTGTAAATTATAATATGCTTTTACCTCCAAGCTACATTTTACATTTCTTTTAAACAACTAGGTACTTTTGAAATAATAATGTGAAATTGAATATAATCAAGACAAAGCGACATTTTTTCATTATAAAATTATTGATTTTGTAGTCAAAATTAACATGAAAAAAAAGTTCATTTCATGTCTTTTATTTTGAGGGATTTTCTTTTCTTCAGTTATATCTGCAGCAAAACAGTATCTTCCTAAGATATTATTTATTTTGGTGTAAGTTCCGTTGTTCTTTTGCTATTGGTTTTCTCTCATTCTATATATATCCGATGCGCCAAAAAACTAACTAAACTCTGTCGCCCTATCCATTTGGGAAGTATCGAAATAAAAAAAATCTACGTCTATGTCCAATATATAACCCAACAGAATAATAAAAATCACCGGACAAGATTTTTCGAATCTCCTTCATAATTTTACTTATGTAAAATGAAATTTTAAAAAAACTTGTGGAATGACACTTCTAATGGCTGTTAATAAACATACAAGGTTTTTGTATCTATTAGAACTGTCAAAAACTGCAATACGATTTGAAAATCAAATAGGGAACGTGCATACATTTTTAAATACGAAAAAATACTAAAGATTATAAGGCCACGTGGTATTTAAACATATATCTAAAAAAAATCAATTTTACTGCCTCCCCGGCCGACAAAAGGCAATTAAAAAAGCCCCAAAATTCAAATTATGTTACCCGACCAAAAACGGGACGTGACGTCATTACGTATACGCGAAATCTGGCAACGTTGCAAAGTTCAACAACAACAGGCGTCATTCGTCAAGCCGTCAGCCACACGACATTTGTCTTTTTTGTGGATAATGGACGACATTGACAGCGTTTTGTGCTGAAAATGTGTTAGTCTCGAGTTTATTTTGTTCAGTTTGTTATTTACGTGAATTATATTAATTATTAATATGACATAAAAATTAAACCACAAAAACACAAAGTTAAAACAAACAAAACTGCCAATACTCCCATTAACAATGATAGCTGACAGCCACCTGATATTGCATTTTTGACGGTCGTTGGCGACGTTGCCATACTGCTACGATGTGACGTCAAACCGTAGATGGCGCCAAATGCTGTGGTTTGAAATGATCCGTTTGTGCGCGAAATTTTAGAACTTTATTACAAAATAAGTATTGATTTTTAAGGCGTTATATTTTAGATATTTACTTTTTATATGTACGTATCAACGGTTGTTTCTAAAGATTAAGGTATCAAACACATATCTGTTATCAGTAATATGATTTAATGAAACCATATTATACAGGGTATTTAATTTAAAATAAAAAAGTTGATGCCTTTTTTAGCATTGCATTTAGGTAAATTGAGTTATTGTAAATTTGGAAGTTAGTCTTTCGATATTATATTCGACTATACAGTTTTCGATATTTTACAATTCAATTAACTTGTTAGTCGGCATCTATGCGGAAAAACGAAAAGAATGTCCTATTTCTAATTTAGCCGAAACTTATACATCTATTGTTATTCAGGATTTGCTTAGCAATCTCAGAAATCGTAGAAAGGAATATAAAAATACAATTTAGTTCAGAATGAATCGATGAAAACAACGGCTTATGATGCTGTTTTGCACAATATACAGACTAGGGAAGAAGAAAAACAAACTTAACGGAGAAGCTGAGTATATTAACCGCAGTGAAACTTAATAGCAAAATATATAATACAATAATTAATAGTTATAAACATACAAGGTTTTTGTATCTATTAGAACTGTCAAAAACTGCAATACAATTTGAAAATCAACTAGGGAACGTGCATACATTTTTAAATACGAAAATATACTAAAGATTATAAGGCCACGTGGTAATTAAACATATATCTAAAAAAAATCAACTTTACTGCCTCCCCGGCCGACAAAATGCAATTAAAAAAGCCCCAAAATTCAAATTATGTTACCCGACCAAAAACGGGACGTGACGTCATTACGTATACGCGAAATCTGGCAACGTTGCAAAGTTCAACAACAGGCGTCATTCGTCAAGCCGTCAGCCAGACGACATTTGTCTTTTTTGTGGATAATGGACGACATTGACAGCATTTTGTGCTGAAATGTGTTAGTCTCGAGTTTATTTTGTTCAGTTTGTTATTTACGTGAATTATATTAATTATTAATATGACATAAAAATTGAACCACAAAAACATAAACTTAAAACAAACAAAACTGCCAATACTCCCATCAACAATGATAGCTGACAGCCACCTGATATTGCATTTTTGACGGTCGTTGGCGACGTTGCCATACTGGTACGATGTGACGTCAAACCGTGGATGGCGCCAAATGCTGTGGTTTGAAATGATCCGTTTGTGCGCGAAATTTTAGAACTTTATTACAAAATAAGTATTGATTTTTAAGGTTATATTTTAGATATTTACTTTTTATATGTAAGAGAATATATTAATGTAGTAAAAAAAATATGCAAGTTCCCTATTGTCTGTAGTTTTTGGGCAAACTGACCAAATTGAATGTTAAACATTTTTTATTTTTTAAAATGACACTAAAAAAAAAATATAAAGAAAAAATATTATTTTCATGTTTTAAATATTTATTTTTATAATTATTAAATGTGGAGAAAAATCCATTATACTAAATAGGAAAACCAAATAGTTAAAATAAGAGTTTTAAGCCGGAAAGGCTAATTTAAGTGTGGAGGGGTTGGCGAATAGCGCGATAGGATCAGCGCAGACCCCTTCACACTGGCACAATAAGTTGCCAGTGCTAGGTGGGAGTTTTTCGGTATTCTGCGGGAGTCTGACACTACCAGCTGGGCCGGGGCGCATTTTCGTATCTAGCATAGCATACTGTAACTCATATATCCGATGATTTACGAATATATCGGGGGCCGACCAAGTAAATCAAGCGCGTTAATGTGTTTTTCTATTCCAGAAATGTTGTAAACCGCGCTTGGTACCACATTACCCTTGTAAATTGTCTTTGGGATGCAGTTTGAAATTGTTGTGAGTGTAGCAACCTTCAAAAATAGAGAAACTGCCACCAGATTTTGATTATTACATATATATTTTAAATAACAGAGTTAAACCGAAGTTTATAAAAGTGGGAAATAGTATTTGTATGTAATTAAGGTTATATTATAACAACATTTTAAAGGCAAGAAGGCAGCCCTCGTCAACAGAACCAAAATAAATTTTTTAAGAGCCTTTCCTCGTCTAGAAAAAACGACATCAACTACCTGGACAAAATTATGCAAATCATTTAGTTCTTGTACACGATTTGTGTGAAAAAAAACTATACACTTTTAAAAATAAATTTTCTAAGCGAAACAAACCTCTTGCTTCAAATGCTTCGTCATGTTTCCAGTAAAAAGTTATTGATAACCGGGTAATATGATAATATCTGGTCAATATTATCATCAATTAGTGTTAAAGATGTTTGTATGTACAGGGTGTCTTATAATATATTAGATAATGGATATCCACGTTAATATTAGTACTAGGAAACAGTTTAAATTATAAGTTTGTATTTTTCATTAGTCATGACAATCAAAATCTACAAAAAAACTCTCAAAACATATAAACTTTGTCATAAGTTGTGTTTTTTATGGAATACCCTATATCGAAATAGTTCTGGTTTTTCTGATTATATAGATGCCTGAGTTATTATATCTATCTAAAAAATGGACAAGAAAATAAAGAAACAGTTCAATCGCTGGATTGGATTGATGTAATATCAATTTGTATTTTCTCTTTCTAATACATCTGGTTCATTTTTATTTTCTCGGTCATTTTTTGAGATATGTATATATGTATATGTATATATATATATATATATATATATATATATATATATATATATATATATATATATATATCAAAAAATGACCGAGAAAATAAAAAAGAACCAGATGTATTAGAAAGAGAAAATACAAATTGTTCACTACTGTCGTTCTGAAAAGAACAGTTTTGCTGACGTTTCGCCAAAATAGCATTTGGCATTTTTGAAGCTTTCTTTCTCGCGTCCGAATAGAGACTGAATTGTTGGTGACTGCGACGCTTCCTTTTATACCCCCACTCGGGGCCGAAGGTTATATCTGCGCAGGCGTTGGTCATTATTTATGTTTTCCGGATGGTGCTGTTGTTGCGCTAATTGCGCTCGAGTTTTTGCGATTTTAGATTTGTCGATTATTGTCTTCCATACTGTTGGTAGTTTTAATGATTCGTCCCTTTTATTCAAATCACCTTGTTTTTCAATTTCTATGGCTTCTCGGATTATTCTGGTCTTATAATGTTCTATCATACAAATCGCACCATAGAGAAAGCTATTAATGCACAGGTTTCCCGAACAACGAACAACAAAAAATATGAACCGGGAAAGCAACGAGTAGTCTTACCATATGTAAAAGGCACGACAGAATCGGAAGAATTCTGAGGAAACACAACATACAAACAATACACAAGCCACAAACAACTATAGGTAAACTACTCGGAAACCCAAAAGATAAAATCAAACTGGAAAACCACGGAGTGTACAGTATTCCGTGCCAGAACTGTGAAAAGTTGTACGTAGGGCAAACTAACAGGCGAATATCAGCAAGAGTGGAAGAGCATAAACTCAGCATCAGAAATAAACAAACAACCTCAGCTTTATTCCTACATCATCAGGAAACCGGCCATAAAATAAATTTCGATGGGTGTAGGGAGATTGCCAATATAGAACATTATAAGACCAGAATAATCCGAGAAGCCATAGAAATTGAAAAGCAAGGTGATTTAAATATAAGGAACGAATTATTAAAACTACCAACAGTATGGAAGACAATAATCGACAAATCTAAAATCGCAAAAACTCAAGCGCAATTAGCGCAACAACAGCACCATCCGGAAAACATAAATAATGACCAACGCCTGCGCAGATATAACCTTCGGCCCCGAGTGGGGGTATAAAAGGAAGCGTCGCAGTCACCAACACTTCAGTCTCTATTCGGACGCGAGAAAGAAAGCTTCGAAAATGCCAAATGTGATTTTGGCGAAACGTCAGCAAAACTGTTCTTTTCAGAACGACAGTAGTGAACGGAATGAAAACACATTGTATTTTTCCATCCGTGAAGGAGTAAAAATCAACATATATATATATATGTATATATATGTATATATATATATATATATATATATATATATATATATATATTTCTTTCGTTCTGAAAAGAACAGTTATGCTGACGTTTCGTCAAAATCACATTTGACATTTTCGAAGCTTTCTCTCTTGCGTCCGAATAGACTGAAGTGTTGGTGACTGCTATGCTTCCTTTTATACTCTTACTCGGGGCCGAAGGTTATATCTGAACGGATGTTGGTCGTCGTTATTTATGTTTTCCGGATGGTGCTGTTGTTGCGCTAACTGCGTTTGATTTTTTTGTGATTTTAGATTTGTCGATTATTGTCTTCCATACTGTTGGTAGTTTTAATGATTCGTCCTTTTTATTCAAACACCTTGTTTTTAAATTTCTATGGTTTCTCGGATTATTATTCTGGTCTTATAATGTTCTATATTGGCAATCACCCTACACCCATCGAAATTTATTTTGTCGCCGATTTCCTGATGATGTAGGAATATAGTTGAGGTTGTCTGTTTGTTTCTGACGCTGAGTTTATGCTCTTCCGCTCTTGCTGATACTCCGTGGTTTTCCAGTATCATTTTATCTTTTGGGTTTCCAAGTAGTTTACCAATAGTTGTTTGGCTTGTGTATTATTCCTATGCTGTATTTCCCAAGAATTCTTCCGATTCTATCTGTTGTGCCTTTTACATATGGTAAAACTACTTGTAGCTTTCCCGGTTCACAATTTTTGTTGTTCGTTGTTCGGGAATCCTGTGCATTAATTGCTTCTGTATGGTGTTATTGTATATTTGAATTACGCGAAAAATTCTAAGTCTCATAGTAGCAGTTGATATTTACACGTACATGTAAATGTAAATTCGACATCATTACTAATGTATACTTTATCCAATGCCTTTGAACCAAACAATACTTATGCCCTAAAATCGGTAGTACACCAAAATATATCTAGAAAAGTGAAAAGATATCGGTGCAAATCCACCTCTTCTGCAAGATGAAAAGTGCATTCCTGTGGCTGTCGCACAGTGCGTTGATCAATGGACAAAAATCGAAAAATCAAGTCGTTTTATGGTTTTGCTCTTATAAGGATTAGATCACTTAGTTGGCCCTGATTTATCACTTGTTCAAGATATGTCAAATGGTGTCAGTTTTCTGTCAGGTGAATTCGAATATAGCTTTCTCACAAATCAAAATTTTTATCAGTTATTTTACATATTTAAATATCTTGCCACCTATTTTTACTTTCAATTTTGGTCAACATATTTTGTGCAAACGATTCTTTAAGGTAAGTAGTTTAAACTATTATTTTAGTTTAGTTGTATTCCTTATTATTAATGAAAACTGTCCTTGTATATTGTCTTTAACGAAAATTTTAAAATAATTTTAAAGACATTATAGAAAGAATAAGATTTAACCAATACATCCGAAAACACCTTTTAATGGTTTATTTTAAACATAAATCTGAGGTATTAAGAAATGATGGACTATGGATCCAATCAGAAATTCTGACCTTTTTGAACAATGGCTTTCTGCCGACGAAAACAAGATGTTTGTGTGTGTTTTTAATGCAATAAAAGGCTTGGATATGTTCCAAATAAAACTAACAGTGATCTGCAAAAATCTGTTGAATATGTATGTCTCAAAATCAGAACAAAATGGAGGGAATGTGGCAGAAAAAAGACAATATTTAAAAATAGGCATAAACATTGGCTTGAGCAGGTTTTAAATCTAAGTTGCTTGAATCGTCAAAATCAGCCTAGTACTGGACACGGTAGGCCCCTAAAACCCCCTGATAAACTTTCGCATAAAACCAAAAAAAGAAGAGTTGAACAACTTGTAGCTTCAAATTCGACGGCCGAGCTATCATTTGCGGCTGAGTTGTCAGTTTCAAAACGAAAAAATAATTCTAAAAATTTAATGGAAAGTAATTCTCTAAGTCTTGTTAAAAGTTTAGCGTTGTATTTGGATTTAGATTTATCTGAAAGAAAATACGAAGTTTTAAAATCTACTATTAACGCTATTCATAGCGAATGTCTCCCAACTGTGTTTACACTAAGAAAAACTAAAAAACAGTTTTTGTTAAATAAAAATATCATAACTGAGTTATCAGCTGAAGTAAATTTATAGGAAATTTTGGATAAAACTGCAAATAGTATTTTACAATGTTTTGAAATATCAAAAAATCTAAAAGTTTATATTTTTGATAGCATTTGTTCCTTTATGTTTAATTAATAATGACGATGGAAGTAGTATGTGCATAAATATACGTCCCTCTTCAACATTTTACTGTCGTCCAATAAAATTTACATTTTCCAAAGAAAATTCAGAGTTAATTAAACATGAATAAATAAAACAATTACAATTACAATTACAATGTACAATTAATTCATTTGAAATAGAAGTGAAATATAACATGATATTTACAATGTTAGATGGTAGTGTGTGTAATATTTTATCTGGTTGCAATGCTACCATGAAATTAACATCTGCGCTGTCACCCCTAGAGAGATGAACACCAATAAAGTAAAGGAGAAAGTTCCCAATAAGGACCAATATCGTTTCGGCTTATCTACTTTGCACTTACGGATTAGAATTTTTGAATGTTTACTTCATATTGCATACAGATTGCCTTTTAAAACATGGCAAGTCAAAGGTGAAAACAAAGGAATATTCGAAAAAAACTTGGCCTTATAGTTGATAAGCCGAAACCAGGGTATGGATCAAGTAACGACTGAAATACTGCAAGAAGGTTCTTTAGTAATTCCAACATTAGTTCAGAAATTACAGGAATTAAAGTCATTTTAATTGACAAACTTTATACTGTCCTCTCCGTATTAGCTAGTGGTAGCGAAATTAATGTTAAAAAATTTGGTGATTTACTTAATGAAACTAGAGATCTGTATTTGTGTTTATATAGCTGGTATTATACGCCCAGTAGCTTACATAAATTATTATTACACGGAAGCGATATAATTAAGTCTTTTGATATTCCTATAGGAAAATTATCAGATGTCTTAGAGGCGATGCATAAGGAGGTTAGAAAACAGAGGTTAAATCACACTCGCAAATCTTCACGATTAAACACAAATAGAGATCTCCTAAATATGTTAATTTTAACATCGGAGCCTTTACTTGCTAGCCTTAGGAACACAACAACTAAAAAGTCTAGATTTGTTAATAGAACTGTTGATAGTTATTTAGTTAATTCAGATGCAAATGTAACTCCGTATAACTCTGATATTTTAACAGAAAGTTCTGATAATTCTGACAACGATACTGATAATGCCAGTTAGTTAATTTTAAATAATGTATTTCCAAAACGTGTTTCAATATTGTCTCTATTTAAAATTTTGTTATTCATTTAGTTTTAAACTAGTTTCATGTCATTACGAGTCAAATAAAACATTTTTTAATCGTAATTCAAATATATCAATATGCGCCACTATTAAAAGCTCTTTTCAACCCTGAATATAACCAAAAGCAATTTTTATAACTAAATCTGATTACAGTTTATCTTGTTAATATATATTATACCATATAAGTTTAACTGCTAAGGTTCAACGATTTTTGTCCCAACCGACCATATGCTCACGCACTGTGTTGGGAGCTTCAGGCGGGACGAAGAATTTTAAATTTTAGAAAATGGTAATTGAAGGCTACTCATGCTTTCAGCAAAATACAAGTACATGGTAGATGGTAAACTGGACGCTCAAGTTTTTTTTATTTTCCAGAAATTGTGTATTATTTTCCTTTAATATAATTTTGTCTTTTAAATAGTGTTCCTGGTTATAAATGGTTCCTAAATATATCTATGCTTATTTATTTTATTGGTATTTTTGTATTGGTTTTGTTTATCCTTAATACCGAATTCAAAGTAACAGATATATGGAAAAGTATTAATCGTATTTCATATTATTGTTGTCACAAAAAAATCATAAGGATTTCTTCGAAATTTAAAAAGAAATGATTGCAATAAAATAGAAATATAAAAAAATAATAAACAATAATAATTAGAGTTATGTGCCTTCTTTAGAGTTTGCTTCGGGCGTAAACTAAACAAATTGAATCATTACACTAAGTTTTTAAATAGAAAACATCATGTACCTTTAAATATTCAACCAGGGTTCTTAGGTAATTTTGGATTATGAAATTCCCTGACTTTTCCAGGTTTTCTCTGACAATCACGGAAATTCCAGGTTATATTTTGAGAATTTATATTTCTTATAAAAAAGCCAACAAAACTAATGAAACTAAACTTAAATATAATTGTATAAGAAATATAAAATATTAAAGAAAATGCTATAGTAATAGAGCAAGCAGGGATACTTTAACTGGAAGAGGTATACATTTTTAAATGGATATTCTGTTCTATTTAAAATTAAGTAAAAAAATGCAATTATACAGAGCATTTACATTTTACATATTACAAATTAATGTATACTTGCGACATGTCATTATTAAAAATTAAATTTATTTTATAGAAAAAAATAGAAAATAAGTATTTTAAATTTTTCGTCTCAGTTCCGATATTTCCAGTTCCATGGATGCTGGATAAAGTTTACTTTCGGCTCTTTTTTCTCGAGATCAACTTCGTTTTCTTTCCCTTTTCGATTTTGGTTGTCAAGGGCATCTTGATAAGTTTAGTAAGCATTTTTAACACATACCCTCATTTTGCCTGAAATATTAATATTTAGTGCACCACTTATTTGATAAATTGCGTTATATACTTGTCTTTGGCAGATAATGGACTCCTCCAACAGATCTTCAAGTAAAATATTTTTATTTATGAAAAACCCCGACTCAACGGTGGCATTTCCATGAGAAAGGATCAAAATTAACTTAATAATAAGAAGAAATTGTAGAAAAATGTATCCAATCGAGTAGTTTAATTATAAGTTTTGCAAAAATTTATAAATCCGTATCTATTAGAAGCTGGTTATACTGTTGACGACTTTTTTCTGCAATTTCTGAATTACTTCTTTTTTGTACAAATACTTTGGGCTCTTATATGTGAAACTCCTTAATCAAGCATGATGTTTGGTTTTACGATATTTAATACACTTATATTTAAAACAACATTCTATTAACTTCTTTATTTGATTTATCAAAAATGTCTGACATTCCGACAAAAAATAAGTTTATCCTTTTCAGGAACATTTAGGTCTATTAATGCTTTTTTAGTGGCAAAACCAACAACAGTCTTATTAATTGGTAAAAGAATATCTTTACTATCAAAATTTAATTTTAAAATTTGTTGGAGAGCTTTATCTATAACTTGTGTTTTCAATTAATTCGTTTAGTATTTGTAATAGATCATCATACAAAAAAGGAACCATAGGTTTATCGCTCTGATTTTTTTTAAATGGTTCTGAAATGATGGATGTGTGAAAAAAATGTGAATCTTCGTCTTAAAAACGTATCTTTTAAAGCCCTCTTTGCCTTAGTATTTGAAACATTTGATCGAAGCTTAGTGGATTTATCTTCCTTCCAAATTTTAAGGGGAGATAAAATGTCTAAAGCCCTTTTACAGACTCGAACATTTTCTACTCATCTAATTTTCCAATATTTATAGGGGAATTTTTTCACAATTTGTAAGAGTTGTAAAACTAGCTGTCCTGACAGGTGAATCTTTTAAAAACATAATATGCTCCCACTAGAAAATCACACTACTTAAGCCGATTTTTTAGTCCGAGATTATTATAGTTATCCAGGTCGCTAAGAACCCTATCAACTCTGCTGTCGTATTATATGCCTTAACAGAAACCAGGAAAATCGTTTATTTGTATGCGATATCGACCGTTATTTACCAAGGCGCTACTGTGCGAATATGCGTTCACGCACGTTGTTTACGAATTATATTCGGGCATATACGAATTGCAATATGCTACGCTGGATACGAAAATGCGGCCGGGGTACTAGTATCTGGCACTTGTTAAACACTTGAAAACGAAGACTTTTTTTTTGTTCCGATCAGACCAATAGAAGCACAAGACCAATTTTCTTTGTTAAAGAAAAAAATTGTGAAAACCGCCATTTTTCTAAATCCTCTGTGGTCCCAGCAACCAAAATATTTGGTGTATATATATATATATATATATATATATATATATATATATATATATATATATATATATTATATAATTTATTAATAACATCTTAAAAATTCAGCTTACCCGCAATTATTTTTAAATCAACAGACAGATTGTTTATAATACTGCAGATTAGAGCCCGAAAATTAACAATAAATGTCGGCAGTTTTTCTACTATTTGGAGATTATTAAAAAATTCGACATAGTATATTTCAAAAACAAGTGTATCTCCCTTGTTTTTTTGTTTGTTGGCTAGTATCTGAACAAGTACTTGCAATAATTAGTTAGTTTGTAGTATATTTGGATAATCATATTTTTTAACACTTTTCTTTGAATAAGCCAAGCTTCTTCTACATGTAGGATAGAATACTTACCTCACAATTCAGATTTTCGTTACAAAAAAATATATATTCTTACCGACAACCTGTATTTTCTATGTGCAATTTCAGTTTTATATCCCAGATAGACCCTAAAATATACATGTGTTACTTCATATTTTTTATACATTTGTATACTTATCCCTTCAATTCGGTTTCAGCTGAACATGTCAAACCAATAACAACTTGCTTAACCCCAAACATATTTTTATCCTGCAGAATTTCAAATTCTCTGAAAAAAGAATAAAAGTACATTAGTAAAATTTTCATAATTAAAAATTGTCTAGTCAAAACACTTCAATATGTTAAAGTGATAAGTGATGGGAACAAAAAGCAGATCAAAAATAGTTCTTGGTGAAAGTTAATGACTGGAAAATTGCTTTTAATACGATTAAATGATATGGGTAAAACGGTTCTTGCTACTAAATTTTCACTTAAACAAATGGGAGATGATGCGGTGCGTTTTTATATTATAATGGCTTCAGGATTGAACTTCCTTGGTTTCCTTTGAGAGCAGAGAGACATCAAAGAAAATGTTATAATAAAAAGATATACTAGAGACTTCACGAGCCTGATCTAAAATATATAATATGTTTCAAAAAACATCGGCGAAATTATGGGTGTTAATCATTTCTTATAAATTTGCAATATGTTTAACTCTTGCTATACAGTTATTTATTTCTTAACGACGGATTTATTTTTGATAGTTTCTTTTAATCTCCTTAAATAAATACATTAAAATGATGTCTTGAGAGACATGAGAAAAATGATAAAAATGGTTTTGTGTACATTAGTTACCCTCAACAATGTTAAAAGTAGATATGACTCAGACGCTGATGTGAAATATTCCTATACCTATGTATATAAATATTAAGAACTATTTTTTCTTTGACAGTTTTGGAAATTTTTGAATAATGTAATGTTCACTTTCTACGATTAAAGTGTTTTTACTATTTAAAACAGCTAAAAAGTAAACCACTTAAATGCGCTCTAAGTCCCATATAAACTACCTTTCAATATAAGGCCAGTTTTCACACAACTTTTGACGGATCTCCTCCTAACGGTCCATTCTGCAATAAAAAATAATAGTAATAGTACTTTCATTGATATACGACGGGGTAAAAATAATAAGTTTAATTTGTATTTTTATGCTTTTTTATTGCTATCTGTGACTAAAACATATAAATATTCCAATAATTACAAATCTATTCTTAGCTTAGTGTTTTAATACATCGTATTTTTAAAATGTTCTAATGTCCCTTTCACTAAAAAAATCAACTTAAAAAAATAAAGTGTCAACATATAACGGTTTATCAGCAAAATAGTTAAATTATCCACATCTTTCTTTGCATTTTTGGTTTACCTCCTGTCGTAACCTCTTTTTTCTTCTTCTTTTACAGCCTATCAAATTTTATCTTGGATGAACGGATGTGTCAAGGCGTTGTTTAAGCTTATTCGTTTCGCTGGATCTACGGCCAGGGCTTTTTCCAAAAGGTCTTTTAGTTGTGTGACCTTTTTTAGTTGATCTGAGGGCAAGGCTTGGCCCGCTACCAGCTCGGACTGAAGATCCCTGCTAACTTTTACGACTGTCATTACTACGACTTTTTCCTAAGAAATTTAAAAAATTAGGATACTTAGGATACCTTAAATGTTACTAGTTAATAATAATGTAATGGATTTTCATATAATACAGATAGGATATGAAGTCGGTGAAAATTATAGCAAAATCACATCACCATATTAATTTTAATAATTTTTTACAGATAAAGTTAAACTAAAAAACGAAACCGAAACACTAAAAGTAGATTCATTCCCAAAAAAATTAAGAATAGTTAACTGCTAAGAATAAAATTTGCATATAAAAATCAATAGTTGAAAACTGACAGTTACTGAAGCTAAAGCTGAGTTTATAAGTGTGTAGAAGCTACCACAAGTATTTAAATCAAGAAGCTTAATTTAGTAAATTGCATATTACAATCACCTTAATTTTGTACTTGAACAAATAAACTGCTTAGCGGTTTGTTTTCTTAAGTGAATAGAAACCAATTCTATTTACTTGCTTAAGTGCTTACCCCTTCTATCGAAGTGAGCCCCTCTTGATTAATACTAAACGTGTATAGATACGTCACTTACTAAACAGCGGCATACAATTTCACCTCGAATTTTTTGTGTTTTTAACTGGCGGTTCTGATTAACCTTTTACAAAATAACTTCACGTTGCAGAGAGGAAACAACGCTAACATCTATAGTAGAATATAGAGCTTAGGGATCCATCAATAAAATTCAACAAGCTCTAGAGTTGGAGTCGACAGCGTCAACAAATATGCCACACGACACAAGTAAGTAGAAGACATTGGAAAACCTTTACGTACAGTGTCATCCAGTATAAAACCCCTTTTATAGCTTAAACAACATTTTTTAAAAAATTATGATAGCCATTTGATTTTTTTTTCTGAAGAATTTGGAAATACTTTTTAATAAACAATTTTCTTTTAGTAAGAGCGGTGCGAAATGATTAATGATATAACCTATATTTAAATACAGTTTTACAAAACAATTTTTCCAGTTCCGAATATAAAACTTTACCGCGCTTTTTCATTATGAAACTGTATTTATCACTATCCTAAAATCACGTTACTGAAAACTTTGTATAATTGTGACAAGCACATCTTAACCTTTTATTGAAATGTCATCTAAATAAAACTGGTGGTCATTATAAATGATTAGGATACCTTTATCCTGATATTAGGTCTTTTGTGACTTAAAGTTATTTCAATATTAGCAATATAGTGGAGATACCAATTTTTAAAACAAATACATATTTTTGTACTTTTTATTTTGTTCATAATAGGTTACAACAAAAATTCCTATTTAAACTAATAAACACAAAACACAACAGTTCATTAAAACAAGCACTCATTGTTAATACCGGGTATGAATGAAATGCTGTGCGGTATGAAATTTAGGTCTGGGCTATGTGATGGCCATTTCATCTGGAGGACGTGAGCATTTTTCAGCTATTTCCTGACCATTTTACTGTGTATGTGGAACAACAACCCGAAAAACATAATCGGCCAATATTTTTTTTAAGTACTTTTCTCCATTGATAGCACCCATGGGATCAAGATATACCTCAGTGCGTGATTTCATAGAAATTCTGACCTACACAATTACTACTAATCCTCCTTGAAAGCTTACTCTAGGGCTAATGGTACATTCGGCATAACGTTCTCAAAAGATTAGCTTCATCTAACCTTCTAAGAGTTCGTTCACTAACGTTTCGTTCCTTACATGGTGTAATTTGTTACGTATTTGTGTTGGCGTAATTTACTTGCTACAAATTTACAATAAAACGATCATCTCGATTGGAAGTTCTCCTACGGGGACCTGTTTCTAGACGTCTGATGTATGAATCTATCTTGACGAAGTGAACGTAAACCCGCTGCACTGTAGTTTGTGCACACCATCTTGAAATAAAGCAGCAATATCCGACAACAACTTCTGGACTTAAAACCATCTTTATTAATTTTTGCTACAGCAACTCTCAACATTCCCCATTTGGTCTTTCCAATGAGATTATTAAAAACAACATTATTCCACAGGTATTGACTAGGATTGGTCTGTCTGATTGTTTATTCACGTCACATCTAAAACATTACTAATCCGATTTGACTTCAATTTTGCTCAAAAATTAAGGGTCACATGGAAAAACCTTTTGGTAAAAATCCAATATAGCTGAACAAAATGGCGGCTTAGTGAAATGTTAAAAAAAATATTACTAAAAACTATGTACTTATCCAATCCACATCAAATTTTGCAAAAAAAAATCAAGTATTACTTAGGAGTCAACTGGTAAAATTTTAGAATGAATCCAAGATACCGAAATAAAAAGGCGAAAACATTCATCCTCAAATTTACTTACTCAGATTAATTTTAAACTGTGTGAGAGAATTAAGTGTGGTATAGAGATAAACTGGTAAAACTGTGGAACGAATTCAAGATGCCGGAAGAACATGGCGGACAAATAAAATGTTTGTAATGGTGAAAAAATCACACTACCAGGTTTTTACAGATCTTCACGTTTTAGGGTTCGTAGTTGTATGTTCGTGGCATACCTAAAAACTACTTACGCGATTGACTTCAAATTTTGGTCAAAAATTAACTGTCCTATGGGTACATATTATGGTAATATTTTGTTAAACATCTAACATAGCGGAACAAAATGGCGGCTTGGTGAAATGTAAAAAAAATAATACTAAAAAACTAATAATCTAATTTACCTTGAATTTTGCACAAAAATCAAGTGTTATAGGAATGAACTATTACATTTTCGCACGAATCCATGATAGCAAAACAAAATGGCCGCCAAATAAAAGATTTAGAAAATCTGCCTGAAAAAACTACTTATTATATTGATTTGAAATTTTGTGCAAGACCAATAAAATGTCAAAAAAATCAATCTAAAACCACTACTTATTCGATTAATTTATAAAATTTTGCGCAAGACTTAAGTGTGATATAGAGATGAACTTGGTACGAATTTAATATGGCGGAACAAAACGTTGGCGAAATAAAATATTTAGAAGGGCAGCTTAAAAAACTCCCTATTCAATTAACTTCATATTTTGCACAAAAATTAGATGGTGCGAAGTCAATATAACGGAACAAAATGGCGGTTTACTCAAAATTTAGAAAAATCAGTGTCAAAAACTACTTATTCAATTTGTTTTAAAGTTTGCCTAAAAATCAAGTGTGGCATAGGTAGAAACTCGTCAAATATTGGTTCGAGTCCAATATGGTGGAACAAAATGGCGCCCAATTAAAATTTTTGAAAAGAGAGTTTATATGTGTAAATTGGGTCCCACTTTTTTATTCCTAATTGATTGATTTCTTCAGATAATTAAAATCAAATATATTTATTAATCGCAACTCTCCATTTTTGGACTAAAACAAACTGAACCGTTTTATTTTGTGCGTATAGTCATTAAAAGAGAGATCTAAACATTTTGCTACTTAATTTGGAAACTAATTGGTTTATATAATGCTTAAATTACATGGCACATGGAAATTTTTAGGTCTTTGCAATTATATTATGAAACTTAGGATGAATTTCAAGATGTTTTTAGTATTTTTTTCTATGCACGTTTAAGCACATTAAAATCTACGTGCTTAATAGGTACTTTTAAGGAACTAGACTATACGGGTTTTAAAATCAACCACGCACCTTCTAAACCAAAAATATGGGCAGCTTAAACCTTACGAGCGGTTTTAAAAAAATAGCCGTCCTATGGGAGATTCGTCAGAGAAGCTTACTCCTGCAAAAAATTGATAATATATTAATTTTAAGCTTCTGTACTCATTTTGGTCATTTTGAAAACACAATTATTTTACATTAAACAAGTTGTTTCGAAAAAAATACTTAAAGAAATTGCATGTTACAAAACAACGCTGTATATTTTAGGAATCAGCAGAAAACGTATCGCCAGCCGTGTGAGAGCAGTAATTTTTTGTCCAGAGGGCTTCACGAGAGTTGATTAGCATTTTTAAAAGGTTAATCAATAGGTTATTAACTTAAAAATAACAAATAAAAACTTACAATAGAAACCATATATAATAACCAATTCTTAATTAGTTGTTCTAAAAACAGTATTCAATAAACATGTATATTATATCTAATTAACTAAACAGCTACAACATATCAGAAAATAATTTTTTTTAGCCTATGCTAAAGTTTAGTCACATATATGCCTATGTGCCTATGAAGTATAAAGCTTACAGATTATAGAAAAAAAAATCAAAAGTAACTACGTATAATAAAAAAAGGATAATTTTTAAATAGATGTACACAACTGGCCAGATTCCCATTGAAACCGCTGAAATAATTACTGTCGGTAAAGTGTAAGTTTGAAGGACTTATATCCGGTTGCACAAAACTTAATTGCTCTTTAGAATATTTAACCGAGTTTTCGGATTTGACAACTTGCTTGTAGGAATCTAGAAACTCGCTATCAAATTTGACATTCCCTTAAACATTCTAAACTTTAATTGAGCTTTCTGCAACCGGCTATTAGACTAACACATTCTGTTTTAAACAACATTATGTTTTAAACCTACTAGACATTAATTTTTCTAAATCCCTTCAAAGCGCAAGTGGCAAATTATATTTTCTTTCTCACTTGTATGTATAATTATTGTATAAACAATTGAATATAGCTATAAGGTGTGTTAAATCAGATATTCTTGAAATTGTATTGTATAATCCAATACATATTTGAAGAGCTTTTAAGGGCGTCATTAAAAAGAAATATGCATATTGTCATCTTTTTCGTGCCTTGACGCCACCAAACAACTTCTGATTTTTGTTTCAACGTGTTTTCCTCGAGATAAATCGCTGCCTGAACTTGAATGCACCCTGTATAAAGATGATAGAAAAATTATATTTTTAATTTTAAGGTAAGATTATTAATTAAATTACATTTTAATTTTAGAAGATTTATACTTTTTATATCTTAACTAAATTTTCACGTTTGAGTAAATGATGAGGATAATTTAAAGATGTTCTAATGTACTGTTTGTCGAATGAAAAAAAAAAGTTTTTAATCGTCTTTTTTTGCATTCCCCCTGTATAATTGCAAATCTTTTTAGAACGATTAGCGCGTAAAGACAGTCAGTTTTTAGCTTTTTTGTGGGTAAGAAGTAACTAAGTATCATTATTGAATACTCTGTTCTTAAGTTAAACATAGTAAAAATAAGAGCCAATTTGAGAGCTTAAAAATGAAGCAATTTTCAAATGCTAAAAACTGTCCCGACACAGATCGCTAAAATTGTACTAAAAGTTGTAAACTCTATAATTTATAATTAATATAACCTGTTGGTTAAAAATTTTAAAAAATCAAAAACAGAATATTTGAATTTAAATGGCGGTGCCCAGCTTTTGAGACGCCTCTGTACATAATGATTGTATTAACATTTTTAGTGACATTACCCTTGATCATAAATCAGGTCACAACCAATTGTTTGAAAAATACAGAAGCGTAAATAAAAGAAAAATATTGAAATGTACACATTTTTGAAAAAACCTCGTGTATCAAGAACGGCGAAAAAATTAAAAATCGCTGGTATTTAGGTGTAGATTAACCCATTTAGAAAAAAATAATTAAAATTACACTTTTTAAAAAAGTTCTGTTGATATAAATAAAGTTTTGCAAAAATGACACGTTATAACGTAACACCTTGTAAAGGACAGTCTATTTTTGAGAACATTGATTAAATTCTGAAGTTTGCCTAAAACTTTGGTTTTTAGTTGGTAGATTCAGACAAGTAATGAATCACATACACATATTCTGTGTTGGACGCGCTTTAAAACGACTCCAAGTCCAAAGTTCCGAAGAAATAATCATATTGTTATTTTATTGTAACATAAATAAATAAATAAATATTTGATTTAAAATCTTTAATGAGGATAAAATAACCTACGCTTGTCTTCCCGCATCACGTCAATGGCATGACGGTTTTACCAGGAGTAGACGAAAAATGCGTTTGTGCTACATATAGGAAATCTAAAACGGTTTCTTTTCTATAAATCAGAGTTTCTTGACATCAGGAAAGAGTTTAACCATTTTTGCTAAAACTTTCGAAAATACCATATTTTCCTTATTTTTGAATTGTTACTGTTAATTTTTTAAACAACTTCTCTATGTTTATTGTCCTTCTCCTTTCTTGGCTGTTTTACTCCATACACTTAGGTCAGCCGAAATCTTTTCAAGCTTATTCTCTATGTAACATTTTTTCCAAAATAACAAAGTAAGTTTAACCAACTTGTCTGTTTTCGCATTTCTTAAGCGTCATATATTGAATAATGTAGCTATCCTAAAGTTAAAGGTATATTTTTATAAGTTTTTACCTATACTAAGAAAGCTGAATAAAGTCATCCTACAAGAACAAATATATAGTAAAGGGCAAAATTTCCACTTGCTGAAAATTCCCGGAAAGTCTCCTTTAAAATATCCGAAACATTTTCGGGAACATTCCTCGTTAAATTAAGATATTTTCGATTTTTTTGTTTTTGGAATCAATTTTTTATTTATCAGGCTTTCCACTTTTTAGAAATAAGGAATAACTAAAAATAACAGATCCCGAAAAAAAATGAAAATGGTAAAACTTAACATGGGCGCTTAAACTTGAAACATTTTCCATTTACACTTAATAACACTACAAAAGAAAAACATATTCGATGTGGATTATTTGTAAGTATTTCCAATGTAACTAACTTAACTGATTAACAAAGAAAAACAAACTGCTTAATCTCATAATGAAAATAAACCATTAAACTCAAAAACAATGTAACCAACCTCAAAGCGGATTAACTCAATCTCAACTCTCAACTTAAGAATAAAAACTTTATAAAATAATTTTAATTAATTTTCTTGTTACTTCCCAATCGATTTTCATAATTTTCTCTAAGTCAAAGGTACTCAAAAGTCGTAAATTAAAATTAAAAAACTCAGGTCTGTGGGGAATTTGGGATACTATTCCCGGAAAGCTTCCTGGACAACATTCAAAATGAAAGTTTCTCAAACCAATTTATTTCTTCCCGGCGAGTTTTCAAATATGGAACCCATGACTATAAATACATTATCATTTCTGCAGTTTAAGCTTCTCTAAAGAAGGGTCGTTCGGATGGCTATATTTCCTAAACCGCTATCGTTAGCACATTTTTGATGTGCCCATAATATTTTGGTTCAGAAGGTTAAGAACTACAACATATAAATAAAATTGGATTTCAATGTAACTGGTTTTCCATAAACTTCGTGCGTGGTGCTTTCTAACTGACTAGGTTAGTGTCGTATACGAATTTCTATGGAACGCCGTTTTACTTTTTAGTCATACGCGTCTTTGATATCAAATTTAATTGCAAAACATATAAATGATGCTGCCTGCGTACAATTTTTATTCTTTTTAATTCTTCCGATATCGAATTTTTGTGGACACCGATTTTACCGAATGACATTTTTATGATAAGCAATTTCTTTGCAAACCATTTCAATTGATACCACAAAAAAGTAGTTGTTTATCCTTTTTTAACACGTATACAGCCTACTTAAAATTTCTATATACATGCATCTTTCCTTAGTTATTGCATTTCAACAAATCGATGTTAATAAAAATTGGTATGAAATAAATGCCATATACAAAAATCTGTTTAAATATTTAATAAATTGACTCTTATTAAAATGTAATCGCTTCAAACGGGATCGCATTAAATTAATATTAATACCGAAAACATTAGAATGCAATAACGACTTTGTGGAGATTAATTTATTTCAACCGTATGAAGGCAAATCTGATTTAAGAACTCATGTAATAAAAAAAATTAATTTATTTTTATCGCATATCAAAAAAAATTAAAGCATCTCTTACGATATCATTTCTTTTTAATGTCAATTCCATTAACACCCTAAACATGTAAATAGAATAATGCTCATTATTTTGATTTTGATTTTCGTTTATATGTAATTTATACTACATCAAACGGATATAACATGGGCCCTTTACCATTGAAATTAAAATACTTGAATATACATTTGAATAAATAAATAAAAGTTAATACGAGATTTAATTGTATAAGAGTTGTGGAATTTAAATGATTAGCGGGTATAAGGTAACTGGTTTTATTGAATATGCATTGTTTTGATTTCGAATTTTTATTAATGTCGATTCATCTGAATATCAATTTTCATTGAATGCAGCCACCTTGTTTCAATTTTAATTATCGGACGTGGAGCGATCTAGTGCAAACTAAGAACAACAAGAGCAGAAATCTGTAATTTTTTAATACCCGAGTTTCTGGCTAGGCATACGTTCGAAGATTTAAATGTGCATCTAAAATTAAGACTGTGTCGTGCATGACGTTATGACGAGTCGGATGCGAATAATGAAAAACATATTCGTAGGTGATCAATGACAGTTAAAACTTGTTTAATTATTGTTCGATTGGGAATACTTAGTTATTAAATCATTGCGGAATACGATATACACCCCTATATTTAAAATGCGACCACGTACAAAATTACAGATCATAATGAAAAAAAGTTAAAACGAACGTATCTAGCTCCCAACATCCTATTCCAAAACAAGCTATTCTATATATGTATACCAGAATAAAGAAAACAAGGTTTTGAATTTCCCAGCTATAATTCACAGATTACCACACAATGTAATTTGTAATGGCAAATTGCAATTTCTCCTGGAAGCTGTGTGCCGGCGACATGCTCTACTACAGTTTTTTTTGGCTTCTTAAACGTGATTTAAAGTAGGCTGTCCAGATTTTTTTAAAATGAAAAGAGTATATTTTGACGAAATGTAAAAATAGGTACCAGCGTATAATAATTAAGTAAAGTCTTATCACTTTCGCAGAATTCAACGACTTTCAATAATAATTATAATATACATAATAATATGGACTAAAAATAACAAAAATAATTAGAAAATGGCACCAGATTTCGCAAAATAGAAATCATTTGTCCCAGATTTCTCATAATAGAGGATATTTGTCGTATTTATGGAAATAGTAAGAGTACCAGAGTACATAGACCCGAAAAAGAGAACATTCCTCTTAAAAAGAGTATATGTGGTCACCCTATTTAAAGCAAACTAGTAAGGTTGTATAGGTATATCACTATATCTTTATTTACAATATTTATTTGATAATTAGGACACTATTTTCATGTTTGTCTCCCTTGTTTAATATGTGAGTAATTTTAATTTATAGGTAAAAAAATTAACACATCAGTGGTGTATTTAGAATGCCGTCTTAGAGGGGGAGGCAAAAATTTGATAGCTAAAAAAAAGTTCTAGGTTCTTGTTGGAACAACATAAGCATGAAGACTAAAAAAAAACAAAGTTCTCAATGTTTGTGAGGTAAAAGTCCCGAAATGCTTTATATAATGTAATTTTTGCTTGGGTTATTAGCTCGGGGGGGGGGGGGGGGGTGCAGGGTGCATTTGTCTCCTACACGTACTCAAACCGAAACTGTCGTATGTTGGAATGCAGAACATGTTATATTGAAGAATACCCAAAAAAAAAAAACATTCATGCCCTATTATCTTGGTAATTTTGTTCACAAGGTCTCTTTGCTCAATACACAAGTGTAATCTACAAAGCTGATTTTTTTCTCTATTTTTAGTTTTTACATTCTGGTACTCACGCACATATTATGAAATCAAGGGCTTTTAAAAAACGCAGGTCTATCTAAAAAAAAATTAGTTGATCTGACCGCGAAAAAGAAACGTCGGATTTCAAATCTATGTGCACCATCTTGTTGATAATGGAAAGTAGCTATAAAGATATAAAATTTATTTTGTGATATCTCTTCAAATGCAGCCTGAAAAAAATTAAATATGTATAGCTGATTTTTCGGTATTTTACGTACCTATATCCTCGGAGGTAGTCATAATTGTCTAACTTTGTCAACTACTTATTATTCGATGTTAAATTGCGCAACTTTGCTCTATTTTAACCGACATTGTATCGAATTTGTATATGTTTGCGTGTTTTCATTCGTTGGGACCATTCCGGTATACTACCTCAATGGTTGAGATATTCCAAGTACTAGTAATTCTCACATTGAATGCTATTTTTTAACTAATTTTTATTTCTCAATCTAGAGTGCTGTGATTTGGCAAAAACTATTAACTTACCTTCAAGAACCCTAAGAAAAATAAAATTATCTGTCTATTCACTAAACATCTTTTACGCCCATTTAAATATTAAACGATTTTTTCTAAAAAATAATTTTTTTAATGTCGCTCTTCGGGTTAGCCTTTGCGAGTAATATATAATGATACCCCCCACCGCAATATGCAGTATTTTAAAAAATCGGCAAATAAAGGCATAATATGCATTTAAGCCTTAGCAATTTCTAGTCACTCTGATATACGAAGGTTCTGGTTTGACACGTCATGGTTGAAGTTACAATATCATAGTAAATCAAAATAACAAACAAATATAGGGCGTCCCATTTAAAAAACAAAAGTTAATAGCAGAAATTCGGAACTAAAAGAAGATACGGCAACACTGTTACAGTAAGATATATCATAAAACAAAATATATAAAAACCCAAAGTGGAGGTGCTACAGATAGAACGTTTAAACACGCATTTCAGATTTCAAAACATAAAAATAGCTTTTTGGATAAAAAATCAGATTCAGCTTTTGCTGGAAGAACATTCATTGCTTTATTTTACACCTACCAATAAAATAAAGGTTGTGTTGTTTGATTAAAATTGTTATATCATTGTATAAACGGGGGCTTAACAATAATGGTTGGTTACATATATATATATATAAATATATATATATATTTATTTGATAAATTAAAAAATAAATCCGAATTCAATGGCCGATTCAAATTATAAACCTTTCATTAACAACAGAATCAGACACTATCACTAACCGAGAAAATAAGTGTTACTTCACAGATTGTTTTGTAATCTGTGACAATATAGCTTGTACAAATTTATTTAAAACTAAAATCTCGAAGTGTTGAAAGTAGTTTGCCGAACCATCGGCGTCGCACGTCATGCGAATACTATTTTTTACCTTCGCCCTCCCACTTCATATACTAACGGCCCGCCACTGACTCAGGCCCCCGCCGTCGGGTCGGCAGTGGCCCCAGCACAGAGCTTGCGCGTCTTGTTTTTGCGGGGATTTAATGATTGAAATGCAAAGGCCACAACGCGTAAGGCTCAAATATGTGATGGGGGCCCCGAGAGACATCAGCGAGCGAAATACAAAACTGAGGATCTTTTCTTTTTTTTGTCATCATGTAAATTTTGAGTTGCTGCCGAAGGGCCCCCAAATACGTAAAACCCATTGACCGTTTTTTGTCATCGCAAAACTTTGCCTCGCCCAGATGAGCCCCAACCATCGTAAGTAGTTAATTCGGCCTTGTTGCTTCTAGAAAAGCAGCCTCTATAACGCAACATGCGAGTCGCCTTTTAATACTCATTGTTTATAAAATTATGATTAACACCACGAAACACTTACAACGGTATGCCCACGCCGGTCTCTTCAGCATTCAGCAAGGAAATAAAATTGAAGTTTACAAATATCAGATTATCTAAAGTGCTCATCGTGAGGATTCGTGAAATTTATTTTGATTAAAATAATTAATTAATTTAAAATAGAAGTTAAGAATGCTGCAAGTAAAATAATTGCAGGGGAAACTTCCATTCATATTTTATAACATTTGTTACTTGAGTTGCTGCACTAGTGCCGTCTATTGACATTTTTAGTTTTTACTTGCAATTGAAAAATACAAACCAGGTTCAAAAGTGCCCTATACAGGTAGCTAAAACCATATTGTTCTATTATTATAGTAAATATATACTAAATTACCATTTTTTAAATTTATCTTAACAGCTTGACGGTAAACACCAATCCACATTTTTGAAAATGTATTATTTTGGAAATTTCTTATATCTGTCACTTTTGTTTATCGATTATAATTTCAATCTCGATTTCTACTGCCTGCAACTGCACAGGTAGGACGTAATAAACTGTATTGAAAATAAAATCTTTAGATTCAAAACAATTAGTTTAATAATTTTAAAAACATTTTATTGAAGCGTAAATTCTACAAATGTTTTCAAATGACAATGCATTACGGCCTATTTGACTCCCAAACGCTGTACATAGATGTGACGTACTTGCGCGAGAAAGACGAGTTTAAATTCGGTCCGTATCATCGTCGTTTATTGCACAAATGATATTAAAAAATCAGCAAGGAAGATTATTAGAATGCAATCCAATGTTAGCGCAATACGCAAACCAAAGAAGTCGGCTCATACTTCAGAACATAGAATACCAGACCAGAGAAGCTCCAGAATTTTACAAACCTTTTTGAGCGCGAAGACTTCTCTTTCGTATGACCACACATTTGCAAATTAATTTGAGTTATCGAACACACTCACGCAAACACATTATATTTCTTTTGGGAGGCTATAGATGGCGAAACTTCCGATAATATAAATGCATTCGAGGTGCTTGTATTCAATCGAAATTGATATCAATGGAAATTGGTTTCAATGAAAATAGATAATCATAGAAATTGCTGTAAATGAAAATACCATTCATAAAAATTGATAATCGGCTATATTGTTTCCCACAAAATACTACAAAGGTACTCGTTAAATATTGGATAAATATTGATATCAACAAATTTGTAAGTAATAAAATTATATTATAATAAAAAAATGCATTTTAATTATAATAATATAATGAAAATTGAATTAATTTTGTAAAGACCCATCCAAATATCCTGACATACATTTTAATAGCTAAATCAAATTAATTGATTGTTAAAAATCTATATGAAGGCTTTAGCTCTAGATGTTCCAAGGATTCAGTTAAAATTACATTTTTATTATAATATTATAAAATAAATTGCCATAATGAAGTCCCATTCAATTTAAATTAATACCGGGCATATAGCAGACTAAAAAGTAAAACGGCGTTCCATAAATTTCGCAGTGTTTATATGTATTTTGACATCCACCTACAGACCATATTTAATATGAAGTATTTGATACAATTTAAAACGGATGCAGCTCTACTAATTTTTGAAAAATAACTTGTTATATTTTAAATGGAACCAATTGCATATGTCCAGTCACCGAATGTCATAACATTATTTTTGTTCCAAAGACACAAGTTATAAGGAATTCCACATTTTTTGAAGAATGACAGACGTATAGAATTTAATAATTTGACATTGGCTTCTCCATTAATTACAAAATAAAATGTATTTTTATCATCAGAATACTGCAACTTGCCGCTCTCGGGCAAACTGATTTTGAACTTTCAAAATCCAATCGAAGCGAGCTATATTTTTACAACACACAGGCGCACTTGTCCGCCGCAGATCGTTCTCGAACCAAGACTTCCAACTCAATGGAAAACAGTGTTCATAGTGAACATTGTTTGCAGCGCATTGCAGTTACCAGATACATTGGTCAATCGGTAATAATGATAGTGTAAAAAAAAGAATCTTTTTTATTGGAGATTTAAATGTTCTGAAAACTTATATAGTATCTCTTATGGAATTTCATTTATGATGCGTTACATGTGCCACCTAAAGAGACAATTCCAAGAACTAAAATTGAAACGTTTACATTTTGCAGAACCACAATGAGTGAGTGATCTGGTCTAATATAAATTCTTTTTCTTTAAACGGATGTCAAACATTTTTAGAATATATATTTAAAAACGTGTTCAGCTCTTTAATCACTAACAACCGTTTAGTATATTTTGCCATTGACATTCCATACTGATAATGAGTGAGAATTCCAAAATTAAAATGTGAAGAAAATACCAAAAATAAAAATCATTCTAAGAAAGCAGTCGTAATCAAACTATGAAATAGGAACCATACAGACAGTTTCTAAGGAAAAGTTGCAAAAATATTTAGGATAACATAAACATAAACTACTACTTTCGAATTCTATTCAAAGATATACAGGATATTCTATACCCCATGGAAAATTAGATGTATTTGTGGAACAAAAAAACATTACTTTCTGAATTTTTGATTATTTTCATGGGGTCTAATTTTCTTGGTTTTGAAAAAATGTCTTTAGTGTTTACTAAATATATCGAAATACAAAAGTAACTTACAAATTATAAATGAATTTCTCTAATATTTCATTCCTATCAAAAGTTTTTAATGGTTTTTTAATATAATGCCTTTTTTGAGTTTTAATTTCCAAAATATTTCAGAAAAATTGACAGCATAAAAATACCTTTAAAAAAACAAAAATAGCAATATGCAATCCGTTTTGTCATAAGTTAAACCGTTGAAATGTTGCAGTCTTTCAAAGTCCGAAATTGATAATTTTGAATGTCAATGACCCTTGACACTACGTAGGTATAAAATATGATAAAATATGTTCAGATTGTTCAAAAGAATTATAAAATAAAACATTATACAGGGTATTCCAATTAGAATTTTGAAGTTACAATTAAACCGGGTTTAAAAATATTTCCTTTAAATAAGCTACTATATAGTATTACAATAACCAAAGATTCAGAAAGTTATATATTTTAGTTTTACAAATACGTCTAATATCGAGTTGGATCACTTTGTATATTAATATCTATACCCTATAGATCCCCTTTTTGTGGTTATTATTTTCTGTTTGTTGTGTTGAGATTCGAATATTTACAGTTTCTTTTAGTGTCACAATTTTGAATTATTAATAGAATAAAGTTACAGTTACAGAAGATCATCATTAAAAAAGCCAAACTAAAATTCTTGATAAAAATTGGATAACTGAATATTTTAAGGAATTTCGTGATTTTTAACAGCGAGTACTTTCGAGTGAAATATAAAATAAACTAACTAAATGTTCATAGTTTCTGTTTCAATAATATCTTTCAACAAATATATTGTATGCAGGGTGTTTCAAAAAATACCATCGCTCAACAGGATATTCCTGGGCATAAAATAAAATAAACATGTTATATATACATAGCTCCAAAACGGCTTTATTTTGAAGATAGAGGGTGGTAAAGATTTTTTAATTTGGTTTTTCCCTGTATATTCACACCGGATAATTAGATTGGAGTGAAACTCCGTAAAGTAAGAATATGTACAAGAATACATTTTTTTGTTCTACATTCTTGTCACAATTACTGACCAAAGGCGTACAAACGAGTGAGATGTATTTTTCACCATTATTCGGCCGTAACTTTTTCGTGTTTTTGACGTAAAATTTTGACTACTTGATTATTGACGCTTATTCTCTGGTCAATTTTACACAAAGAAGACACTCTTAATTAAAGTCAATAAATGCAACCCTGCACAAACTATTTCAATTTGAAATATGTTATTTGGTTGTAGAACAGGAAAATTTGAAACTAAATGCACTCTAATTATTACAAATTTCAAAAATAATAAATACTTGGCCTAAATAACCCCGGAAGATAGGTTTGCTATTTATTTTTAGTATTCCAACGAAAATGTGTTGCTTGCAATCTGAATTGATTTTAATGATATTCGACATGATTTACAATCAAAATATCTCAAACATGGTTAAATTTATCGGTCTTAAACTAAGAGTACCTTTCCGGTGATAGATTTATAATACCAAAAATATTATAACGGAATAATGACAAATATTGATCGTTCGTACGCCACTGGTTATGACGAGGGATGGACGATAATACGATTTACCTAGCGCCTATCGATAGATGAAAAGTAGTCGATAAAATTAGGTTATCGATAGGTGTTGCTCCCTATCGATAGTTCATTGATCAGTATCGACATTTGCGCCAAAGGTGGTTTGCCAAATACATTGAGAAGCAAAAAAAAAGTCCTTACCTTTGTAAATATGTAATCCATTTATAACTAGCGGCTACCTATTGTTATTCGGTATGTCGCTCACTTATCGATAATTATCAATATATCAATAAAATGCCCATCACTTGTTACGACAAGAACTTATCATAAAACTAGTAAAACGCGAAATAAAGGATTAATAATAAAAATATATATTTCTGTCCATATTCCTACTTTACCGTGTTTCATTTCAATCTAACAATTTGGTTTTATTGTACGAAAAAAACGTATCAATACATTTTCGGTATTTCCTGTATCTTGAAAATAAAGCTGTTTTAAAACTAAGTCTATATAACATTTTTGTTTTATTTTACCTTGTATATTACTCGTCCCGCTATGCTATAGAATAAAAAAAACCTTAAGGCAGTTATTATTTTTGACTTCTTCAGGGCTAGAATTTAGAAATAAAAACATCTATTGTTAATTACATCCAAAAATATACAGAACTGAGTGGACCGACGTATTAATATACCAGCTGACACAGAAATCGGCCCGGTTACCTTACGATCTGAGATATTTATTTTAAGTTTGGAGCATTAACTTCGAATTGGTTTTCAGGTTAAATCGGTAACGAAAGTGAATTTTTAATTGAACTTAGTGTTTAGATTCTATGATGAATTCTACATAACTTTCGTGTAATATATGTTACGCCAAATATCAATTGGTTTTATACAGATGGCAATTGAAAATTTGCAATTTTTTTTATATATATTAAAGCCAAAGTCTGTTGTATGAAAACACATTTTATGCAAAACCCCCGTTTAGTTTTGCGTGTTTCAATTATATCTAGAAAAAAGTGGAAATACTAAATGGAATTTATCTTAGATTAAATACACAGGAAGGTATATAACAAAACAATAAAACTGACTGAGGGATTACTTTCCCCTAATCCGCACCGCACACGTTTGTTTGAAAAAACCCCTTTAATAGATTAGTTCCATATTCTATCACCTCCCGGTGCTAATTAAATCAGTTTGAAATGCATGGTATCAATCAATTGAAAAGTCTAGTGGCAATGTCACTGATGTCAATCATATTGATTCGGTTGATAGATTAGCGTTGTTCTCCAGTTTCTTTGAATTTTTTTCTAGCGATTAAAGTTTTTGTGGGCTATTAACACTATTTATAGTCCCATAATGATTAAACAGTGCATTGTTTGTAGTCAGATGTGGAAAACTGGAGCTTGTTTATCTTTCTACAGGACAATAGTCGGCACGCAACGTCAAATTAGGAAACTTAAAAATAAAGTAATATTCTGATTCTTATGATTTACTCTAAACTCAGAGATAAATGTATATTTACGTTCTTGTTAAGTGTTAGTGACAAATTTTTGGATTAACCACTTTTTTTTTTATTTAAATTGCGCTTAATTTGTTTTTTGCATATATCCTGCGTATTGTTAAATATTAATAATTAAAATATAAAATTAAATTATTAAATAACAAAAAAATCAAACTGACCATTGATCTATATGATATTAAAAGGTCCCCCGAACATGTCTGAATTTTGATCTATTTCATTTCTTTTGAAGGTTGTTGGACCAAATCCTGTTCCAACAGAGTTTGACTCTCTACTAGTAAGAATTTTATAGATTACCATATTGCTATTCTTTCTCCAAAAAAAGTATGTATATATATATAAAACTGTATTTATATACAAAAAAAAAACTATTTAATTAAAACGCTATGTCTCCTTCCACGCTAACGCGAACGAATTTTCTAAATTTTGTTTCACGCCAAACTAGATGTGATGTCATCAACGTTCAGGCTAACTAATATAAGCTGTTTATATGTGTTTCCTCGAGAAGCTTGGTAACGCAGGTTCTCGGCCCGCGTCGTATGGGTTGTGGGTTCGAATCCCCACGAAGGCACATTTTTTTAGTTTTTTTTTTAACAAGATTTATAATTAATACAAATTTGGATTACTTATTCTCTTAAAATTAGGTTTGGTTAGGATTGGTTAGGTTTGCTGTAAAAAACCGAATTCCGAGTCTATATTTAAACAATGATCTTTTTAACAAAAACTATACTGTTAATTGAATCCCCTCGTTACATTAGTACAAGTTTGTCAAAAATGCAGTCATTTACACGTTTTTTTTTTATTTAGCGTGAACCGACTTCCCGACGATTTGTTCACGCTAGCGTGGAAGGAGCAACGGCCTAAATAAAAATTAAAACAACGTTCGGTGTCTTTAGTTAGGTACGTTTACAGCTTATCTAACAATAACAACAACGGATATGAGAAAATTTTCAAGTCGATTGCACAGTGCCAACTGTCAAATCCTACTACACTTTTCCGCTCCGATAGGTTCGGCGAGCACCAGCAGCAGTATTGAAATACGAGTGAATATTAATTCGAGTGATCGCTCGATTATTAAAATTGCTTGAACTCGACTCGGGAAAAGTCGAGCAGAAGTCTTAAACTTTACGATTTACCAAAAATACACAAACACGACTGTTCAGCCGCAGGCAGTCACGTCTGGTAGGTATTTGTGAAATTGGAATGCTTTTTTTAGTTTAATTTTTTTTAATATTTTTTAAATAACCTAGTTTTCGGTAGCTTCAAAACAAACATGTTTTTTAACTATTTAAAAAAAAATTATACAGTTGATAAACAAATGAAAAACAAATTTGAAATTCCGGCAAAGGTCCAAAACTTATATTTGACAATAACTTTTTATTTTAAACAATTTTGCAAAAACAAAGGCAGTTTATTCCAGTAAATGTTTAATTTTTTTGATACCCCGCGTAGAATTTGTACAAAATAACAATATTTTCAGATGTTTTAAAACAAGCAGTCGTTTTTATAAAGAATGAATTTTTTAACTAACAAATAACAAAGTTTCTACTCTTCCCATGTCCATTTATGAAAAAGTTGTAGGATTTAAGCAAACTTGTCGATTTCCATTTTGGAAATATTAGGTTTTCCTAGATCTTTATATTTAAAGCACTTAAGTTTTATACCTGTTTAGCTAAAATGATCATTTACTTCTTAGATCAACAGGTATAAAAAACTAAGATGTTTTAAACTATAGGCTCTCACCTTTTCAGTAATTTATAGAGAGTCACTTTATTCTTATATATTTTTTTAGGTCCAAAGATAGTTCTGAAACATTAACATTATCTTGGGCATCAGAACGTATATTGATCGCTTGTTCTGGTAGTAGTACATAGACCGCATCAGAATGTGCAGATGTTTCCGATTCATCTATAAAATACTTTATGAGCTTAAATCCGAACAGGCCAAATCTGATAGAAAAAAAGTAACCATGTTGTTTATATAGTCTATATTCTTTGTCTGTTAAAATAATAAGTAACAATTTTTAGTTATTTGGAAACAAATTTCTGGTAGTTTAAAATTTACATGTGATTTTATATGTTCTCAACAATGATAATCTACCCATCGTGATAAATATATCATAAATTATTAAAACGATTCTATGAGAGCCTATAGTTTAAAGCACTTAAGTTTTATACCTGCTAAGCTAAAAGGATCAATTTCTTCTTAGGTCGGCAAGTATAATGACTATGACGTTTTGAATTTCAAAATATAGGGTCTCATCTTTTCACTAATTTATAGGGAGTAATTTTTTCTTAGACACATTTAATTTTTTTAGTTTCAAAGACAGCACAACTCTGTTTCTGAAAAATCCTTGGAAACAGCTTTGTCAGTTTCTGACACATTAACAGTGTCTGGGGCATCTGAATCTACACTGACCGGTTATTCTGGTAGTGGTACATGGATCGAATCAGAATATGCAGATGTTTCCGGTTTAACTATAAAAACCTATTTTGTTTTAACTCGCGCTTAAAAACTCACAGACATGTTAATATTTTGACACATACAGCATTAGAGATAACTTGGTTGTGAAAATTGCGTAAACCGTTGATAAATTCTTTTGTGTGTTCGTACAATTCAAACGATAACGCGTTTTGACCATTTTTAGTTGTAGAACATGTTGTATTTAATATATATTTTTAAATTAAAAAGAACCTGTTTCAAATTACAAAAGCAGTGTATTATTGTATTACATTTCTTCCTCTCCCAGTTATGAATTAATTTGTAGTTTACAAACTTTCGGCTACTAAATTTATTAATTTCCTGGTGCCTAAATTAATTAAAAATAATGTATTAATATTTTAAAAGATATTTTTGTCTTACTTTTGTATCTGTGCAAGTTGCAATAGTTTGTATACACTTATTAGAGAGTAAATACAATAAACTAATGCTTCAATTAATTTAGAGATAAATATTTTTATTCAGTTGCCAAAAAGCAAAAAAAGATTTTTATTTTTGTTTCACTACAAATTAAATATACATGTTTGGTTATTTATAAAATGAAAACTGTATCGCGTTTAGTTCTGGTTTTAAAAAATTAAGAGAGGTCACTCTAGAGAAGTGTAGGTCACTTTTGTATATAACAGCGTTATATTTAAACTGGTTTTTTTATAGAACTTAAAAATAAAAAAAAACATACATGTTAAAAAATTAAAACATAAAAAGTAAGTTACGGACTTCAAAAATATGTCAAGAATATTATGTAGCGTGCATATTTTATCATAAGTTTTAGGTCAACTATCAGCCCCTCCCAATTCAAAATGCTAAACGGGAAAGAGAATCAAATGCCACCACGTTTGAAAGTTTTTCAATACCCTTACATTTTGCCGTCACAATATATGAAAACCCCTTCCCGTTTGATAATTTTAAGGATGTAAAGGAGTATATTTAAGAAATATGCCCCCGTTTCGATTCCCATAAACTGGAGTTGTCAAATGTATGTTTAACTGATATAATTGTATTATTTATTTATTATCATATCGAAAAACCCAAGGAAAAAATTTGTCACTCGAGATCTAGAATATTTAAATATTTTTATCCATTCAGTCTAATATAATTTTACGCCGCCTATGGTCTATGTTTGTAAATAGCAATTTGTAAATAAACACGCTGTACTTCCCTACCCTCCCCTATCACATTTTCTAGATAATCCTTGAGTCACAACACTCAATGCGTTTGATATAAGGGTTATATATCTTCCTATTTAATTAATCTAAGGAATCTATACCAAAAAAGTTTACATTTTAGAAAGTCCTATTTTCAGAATTTGAAATAAGTCAAATACAGGATAAAATATGTGTTTTTATTTAAAAATAAGAGTTAAGAATATGTATAGAACTGTGGGCATTAAAAATGTAATATAGGTAAGTAAGACTATCGGTATAATATATTTTAAAGATTTTCTGAAAAATAAGAGAACTCGGAATTGTGTAAACTTTAAAGAACAAAGAAAAATTTATAGTGTAACGTTCTTTTGTTTCTGACGATAAAGTGTCACCATAAAGCAACTTTAAGAGTAGTATTTGTTTCGAGTTCAGGCAATTTGATTTGCATATAACGCAAACAGTCATCAAACGTAATTTCCAGCATTTTCGTAGAAATAGAAGGTAATAATGGGACAAGAGGAAGTATCAAAAAGAATGGAGCTCGATTTTCTGCCGTGAGCGGCTTTAGGCATGTTGGGATAACTTTTTTGATAAACGGTGTAACTTAATCAAGTAGAGTTTCAAACTGACCAGTAATCATTTTTATTTTTTTTATAAACAGAATTTTCCAAGGCCAATTCTTTTATCTAAGTATCTGAAACACTCAGTTACTTACGTCGAGAAATCCATTTGCGAGTCCACATTTTACGTTTCCTTTGATACTGCTCCTCTTCTACTAACTTCTTAATAATTGTATCGATACAAACGCCAAGCTCATCTGCTTTGCAATCCGCCATTTTTAAATGTTATGTGATCCTGATCGTAAATGAACTTGAATTTAGCCGTGCGCCAAGTCGTTTGTTGTCAAACCGGAAGGCCAAAAACCACCCATGTAAATCCGCGTTTAGGCTGTGCGCCATTTAAATAAAGGTCAATGGATCTAAGTTCCATCCAGCCAGAGTAACTATACCTTGTGATTGCTTGACTGCTATAACTTTCCAGCTTTCCTTAAGGAATTGTTTTATTGGTATTCGACTGTGTTTTATAACAATGAATATAAATATATTTCTACATTTTTTCCCAGAGTTCTATAAATTGTTAGATGTAATAGATAAAAAGGAGCAAACAAATTCATTTTATTTTTATACCGAAGCCCTAAAAAAGAGAGCAAACAATATCTGCCAAATAGTTGCCAAAATAAGCAATAAACAGTTTGTCAAACGATCTCATGACATTTTTTTGTATTTATTTCAAAATACAAGAGTTCTAACCACACTACACCACAACTTGTTGCGTTCTGGACGCGCGTTTCGCTAACCAAGTTAGCATCATCAGCAGATGATATAAACTAAAGTAACTTATCCTAACCGAGACTATTTATAGGTAAATGTGGTCACACTTGGTTGCATCCGACTGCACCGTTGTCAAGTAAACAATAGAGGGGACTATAGGGAATAGGCCCTCTGTCTTTATTTAGTGCTTTCTTACCACATTTAACTATTTCTATACTCTCAAATGCATCCAATAATCTATTATTAGATACATTTTTAATCAACTTAAGATTATTTATTCCTATTCGGTGATTGTTTTCCAAAGCATGTTGGGCAACGCTTGACTTTTCTGTTCTTCCGTATCTTAAATGTGCCATGTGTTCTTTAAAACGAATGTTTATGGAGCGTTTAGTTTGCCCAACATATTTTAGATCACAGTCATTACAGCTAATTTCATAGATGCCACTCCTCTCCCTCAAGTCGACTTTGTCTTTGGGGTTTCCAAGGAGATTTTTCAAACTATTCTCCGTTTTGTAGGCTACTCTAAAACCTACATTTTTAAATACTTTTTCTAGACCTCTCGTATATCTGGGATTATATGGGATTACTATGAATTTATTGGAAGCCTCAGGTATTTGAAGAGTAGTGGCATCTTTTAACATTTTCTTATGCTTATGTCTATTTACTAGTTTATGTACAAAATTATCATTATATCCATTACTTTTAGCTATATTTTTAATCCGATTCATTTCATTGTTAAAACGTTCTTTACTTAGTGGAAAATTGACTAACCTGTGAGTTAAGAAATGGAATGCTGCCATTTTGTGTTGACGGCAATGAAATGAGTCGGATGTTATATATCTATCAGTATTAGTAAATTTCCTATAAATATCAAATTCTAATTGAGAACATTGTAGAAAATCTTTCTTCTCAGTCTTTTGATAATAGAGAAATCGCCCTTTTGAATAAAGGTTTGAATTTTGCAGAGCCTCCAGTAAAAAATAGTTTACAAACTATTATAGGGAATATCGAAAGTTCCATTCAATACGTGCCAGAGTCAACTAAGGGATTCATTAGAGAGGCTTGCAGAAATCAAATCTCAAAAAACGTTGTTAACAATAAGTCAAAATATGTTTCTCGTAAAAACACTGAAGTTATCCAGGGACTGAAGAAAAAGGAATGTTTTTATTTAAAAGCTGACAAAGAAAATAAGGTTGTTATACTAGACAAAACAGATTATTTTGAAAGAGTAGACAATTTGATTCAAACTGGTCCTTATGATTTAATTGAGAAAAACCCGTTATCAAAAATGATAACAGAAGTAAAAAATACTTTAAAACAGTGTAAAAACCTTGTGTCCGATAAACTAAAATTCAAACTAACACATAGTAACCCACAGTTATCTAAACTGTATTGCCTTCCCAAAATTCATAAACCTGGGAAGTCCATGAGACCTATTGTTTCAGCTGTTGGATCACCAACGTACAATATTTCAAAATGGTTAGTAGAAGAATTCGGCAAATTAAATATCTCGTATGATAACTTTGAGGTTACTAACTCGTTAGAATTCTTAGATAAAATTAAGAATGTTCACTTAAAAGAAGGTGAAATTTTAATATCTTTTGATGTAAGCTCATTGTTTCCTAGTGTACCCATACCACTAGCTTTAGAGTACCTAAAGGAACTACTTGAAATCAATAATTTGAAGAAAGAAATTGTTGATGAGTATTTACTTCTCACAAAATTATGTATGAATCAAAATTTTTTTCAGTACAACAATAAATATTATAAACAACTAGAGGGAACTGCGATGGGCAATTGCTTATCTCCGTTCCTTGCAAATTTGTTTATGGGCAGATTAGAAACCCAATTCAAAAAAGAACTCAAGTATTTCCCAAGGGTGTGGTATAGATACGTAGACGATATATTTGCTATTTTTGATACTAAAACAGAAAATTTGGACACTTTCTTAGAAACATTAAACAATAAACATCCTTCCATTAATATTACGTACGAAAAGGAGAACAATGGGCAATTACCTTTTCTCGACACGTTAGTTATTAGAAATAACGATAAATTAGAATTTGATATTTATAGGAAATTTACTAATACTGATAGATATATAACATCCGACTCATTTCATTGCCGTCAACACAAAATGGCAGCATTCCATTTCTTAACTCACAGGTTAGTCAATTTTCCACTAAGTAAAGAACGTTTTAACAATGAAATGAATCGGATTAAAAATATAGCTAAAAGTAATGGATATAATGATAATTTTGTACATAAACTAGTAGATAGACATAAGCATAAGAAAATGTTAAAAGATGCCACTACTCTTCAAATACCTGAGGCTTCCAATAAATTCATAGTAATCCCATATAATCCCAGATATACGAGAGGTCTAGAAAAAGTATTTAAAAACGTAGGTTTTAGAGTAGCCTACAAAACGGAGAATAGTTTGAAAAATCTCCTTGGAAACCCCAAAGACAAAGTCGACTTGAGGGAGAGGAGTGGCATCTATGAAATTAGCTGTAATGACTGTGATCTAAAATATGTTGGGCAAACTAAACGCTCCATAAACATTCGTTTTAAAGAACACATGGCACATTTAAGATACGGAAGAACAGAAAAGTCAAGCGTTGCCCAACATGCTTTGGAAAACAATCACCGAATAGGAATAAATAATGTTAAGTTGATTAAAAATGTATCTAATAATAGATTATTGGATGCATTTGAGAGTATAGAAATAGTTAAATGTGGTAAGAAAGCACTAAATAAAGACAGAGGGCCTATTCCCTATAGTCCCCTCTATTGTTTACTTGACAACGGTGCAGTCGGGTGCAACCAAGTGTGACCACATTTACCTATAAATAGTCTCGGTTAGGATAAGTTAGTTTAGTTTATATCATCTGCTGATGATGCTAACTTGGTTAGCGAAACGCGCGTCCAGAACGCAACAAGTTGTGGTGTAGTGTGGTTAGAACTCTTGTATTTTGATCTATCTTCCACCACAGGTTCCAGTGTTAGGACTTGTATTTATTCCCTAAATTGTTGGAAAAAAAAATTGGGAAAAAACCAACCAAAAATTTATCAACAGAAATTTCTATGTGAAAAGGAACGCTTCATATGAAAGTGTATAACAAACCACTCTGATCAAGTTCAGCTGATCTTCAGTGTTTCACGCTTGCTAAATGAAATATAATGCTGTCAAGATGACATCCACTTTGGCAGGCAAAAATTTATATGACCAGACTCAACCCCAGTCTGGAACTAGTTAAACCAGGTTTAAATTGGACTCCTTTTTTACAGTTTAAGTGAAATAACACCTAAAGATATGATTCAAAAAGAAACTTACCCTCTCAGTAACCTTGTCAATCTCGTGATATAAGAAGTTACAGTTACTATCAAAATGCTGATCCTTAAAAGCTCCTCTTCTTATAACTTTATTTGGAAATTTGCCTTTCAAATCCATGAAAAATTTTAACATCTGGTTGTTAGATTTCCCAGAAAACAATATCTTCCCGGCATATAGTTCGTATATAGTACAAGCAGCGCTCCACATATCTATAGCATAGTCATATGGTATTCCTAGGATAATTTCTGGTGCTCTGTAGAAACGAGATACTAAATAAGGAGTTATCTCGTTTTCATTGATTTTAGAAGCAGATCCAAAATCGCAGAGCTTTAATACCAGTTTACTATCGTTTACCAAAATATTGTCTGGTTTAATATCTAAAAATTTAAATAAAGAACGAATTCCATCAGCATAATACAAAATACAACAAAAAATAAATATGTAAAGAAATAAATATTTTATTATTAGTTTCTTCCTTAGTTCCTGTAAGTTAAATATTACGATTTACAAATCCCACTGACTTTCAAATATTTTTGGGCAGAACATGCAACACGTCGCACATAGATTACAATAAACAAAACACAGTATACATTACATGGCTCGACGGATACTAAAGGACAGATTGAAATAAAACGTGGTAGGTATGTGGACAAACGACTCTAAAAAAATGTGCTTGAATTTAAAATAAAAATAATAAAGAAAATTAAAAAGCTTTTTAAAATACGTATTTGAGAAGGAACTAAATACTTTTAAGAAAATAGCTTTAACAACAGTTTCTCCAATGATTCTATAAACAAATTATAGTTCAAATTCTTTAACAAATGTAAATTGTCTTTTAATATTATCCATGCTGCTTAAACTAATAACCAAATTTTAAGACAACTACTTCATTTGACAGTATATCAACGTACTTAACTAAATTCTTTAAAATGTTAAATAGTTCTATCTCTTTCAAAAGCCTCAATCAAGACACATAGTCAGAACGAAAGATAAGCCCAAACACGTTCGCTTAGCTAATAAATTTAAAAAATACGGATATTATACATATCATTTTCTAACCATCTTTTGTCTGCGGGCCATCAGTTTTCTTTCGAATGTAATGGAAATAACTAACTAAAGCTAAAAAGAGCCCCGTTTTGATTGGTGTTAACGACCTTTTTAATTTTGAACCAAACCTTAACTTTAATGATTTTCCTGATAAGTAAGATTGCTTTTAATAGCTCAAACACAATTTTTTAATATCAAACCTACAAACAATTTTTTTATAGAAACATTTGTTCACATACCTACCATATTCAGTTTCAACCTCTTATCAGTAACTATCGGGCCATGTAATGTGTACTGTGTTGTTTATTTGTTGTAATTTATATGTGAGGTGTTTTTCAATTTTAAAAGTATTATGATTAATTTTAATTGTTTTTTTTTTCTAATTAGATTTTATGTTTTCTGATAGGTCTGATGACGCCCTATCGAGTGAAATACACTATATGCTCTCACTTGCTGTACTTTTTTGAAGTCGGTTTTATTTTTTATAACAAATGTTATTTCATCCTTTTTAATTCTATTTATACTAAGTTTGCAAAGGTCAGCTTTCGAGGCCTAAGCCTAGATTAAAATTAAAAAGTAGCTACTGGGTCACATGAAATTTTGCAGAACTAATATTATATAAAAAAACGCTTTCTACATATTTAAAAAATATCTGCAATACAAATCGACAAAAATTAAAATGATTAGTAAAATTGAAATACGTGACATTAAAAACTCCAAAAACCATATAAAACACGATATTTTATAATACTTCCTTTTTCCCCATAGCCCACTCCTCTCCTCCAGTAAACTCCACTCATTGATCCAAACAATGGTTTGAGCCAAGAATAAAGATATATGATGATAAAATGGCAAAGACATTTAGTAATAAATGATAAAAACACCAATATGACGGTATTACGATATTCTTAAGATATCATCTGATAGAGAAGCAGAGTTGCGGATATGATTCGATTTTTAAATAAATCCGATTTTGTTTATTAAAATCGTTTTTTTTATTAAATAATCGAATTTTTATTTATTTATATTAAAATCAGATATTTTGACATGACATGAAGAATTCAGAATTATCGAAATAAATATACACACTAAATTTATTTAAAATATGTCTAATTAACAAAGTAAAATTCTAATAAAAACAACAAGTTAAGGACATAAAAAATGGACGAAAACAAAAAGACAATTAACTATTCTCTATTAAAACATTTCACCAAGAAAAAAAGGTGTAATTTGTACCAAGGGCAATCGACATAAACGGCGGCAATCGAAGCGTATATGATAACTTTAATATCTCGCGCGCTCCCTCATTCTCTCACTTGTATATTTAAGTCAGTAGCATAGGAAATTGTAATATTTTTATTTTATTTTGATAACATATTTTTACTTCCCTCGTAAATATGAAAAATACCCCCTCCGAGATTTTTGCAGTCTTTGCGTTCTAGGGTCTAGATCACGAAAAACATGCTCTCCCTTTTCCGTCAATCAGTCATTCTATCTGCGCGCTGCGTTGTTAAAAAACTACTTATCCTATATACTTCAAATTTTAGTTAAAAATCAAGAATCATATGGGAATGGAATGTTAACATTTTGGCAAAAATCTAGTATGACCGAACAACGTGGCGGCGTTACAAAATGTAAAAAAAATCATATTAGGAAACTACTTATTGAACGGATCTCAAATTTTGCACGAAAATCAAGGCATAATCTGGTAAAATTTTGCTATAAATCCATGAGGTCGGAACAAAACGTACGCATAGAAAATCTTTATAAATTAAGTATAAAACAGGAATGAACTGGTAAATTTTGAGTGCGAATCCTATTTGGCGAAATAAAATGGCGGCCTATTAAACTGTTTAAATATTCCGTAAAATTCCATTTACTGGAATAAAATCTTCTTTTTATGGAAATGTATATAAAATATTAAATGACAATTTATTTTTATAGACTATGTAAATAAAAGTACAAATATGGGAAAATCGCCTTTATTTTTTTACAGCAGCTTCCCTTGTACAGAATTCCACGACTCAGAGATAACACATTTTATGCATCCATATAGCTTGCTAATAACTAAAACAAATTACAGTTCATAGGGTTTGTATAAAGTTATTACCAAATAATTACATTTATGTATATATATATATTTAAACTGTATTATCTGCATCTAATGGAATTCTATACTCGGGAAGTTCTGGGTAAAGACGAATTTACCGTTTTTTTTTTTAAATTATATAAGAACATCGATGTTTAAATCACAGATTTTTGAAAAAACAAGTAATTTTCATCAAAGCAACCCTGTACAGAAGCAAGAGTAGTTGCAACAGGACCTTCCTGTTTAAATACCCGCTGTTCGTTTTGGCAAAAACGATTTATATCCAAATACATTTTAACCTATTATTTATCTAGTATCTTTGGAAAATATGGCCATATTTATATTTTTTGGGTTCAGTCATTTTGGGCAAGACGCATTTAAGACTCTGGGAAATAGTTTTCTTTATTGAATTTATTAATGATATAAACCAAATACATTGCAATCAAAAGATAGAATTTAGGTTAGCTTTGACTTGTTATTATTTATGAAATGGACTTACCAGCATGTAAAATCCCGGTTTTCTTTAACAGTTTTAAAGCTAGCAGCAACTGTTGTGTATAGCTTCGCACCGCCTTGATATGCAGCCCAACGTTTTTTCCATATTTTTTCAAAACCTCCCTTAAGTTCATGGCGAGAGGCTCAAATACCATGCACAAGTGTTGTTTATGGAAAAAATGACGAATCAACCGAAGGCAGTGCATTTTATCTTCTGGGTCTGCGTCATTAAGTTTTTTCAATATCTCAAGCTCCTTTAAACCAGTTTTGTGCCTAAAATGTCACCAAAATGTATAAATAATCAATGCTTCGTATAGAGATTTGATACATAATAAATTCACCACTTTAATTATTCTTGTCGCACGCAACAAAATTAGGCGCTGAGTTATCGAGAGGGCGAGTTAGGTCTATTTGTTTAGAAATATTTATATGCGTAATTCAATTCGGGGGTACGAGGCTGCTACATACCAGCAACACTCGCAGAGGAATTGTGCCGCAGAAATCTCTCGATGTTTCCCTACTGTAGGGAATACAATGTAAAGTTGGGGGGTGTTTTATTCAACATTGGATGGATCATATATACGCAGTATTATCTGTCTTTGATATAATATAAACCAACAAAAATTCCAGTAAAAAAACTTGTTTTCTTTTTCATTGCATTTATTATTTATACATTCATAAATATAAAACGTGTCATACCGAAATGATGCGGCATCAAATAAATAGTATCTGTAATATATCCCAAGGTACTAAAATGAAAATTTTAATCATGAGGGAGCAATTCAACTCAGTGATTGAAATATATTTTAGTTCGGAGGTATATACGCTATTTTTCATACTACTGGAACTAGGGATGGGCATGTTATAGACAGCTTATCGGCATATCATTGATATACCGATACTTATCCGATAAGTACCGATAGGACAAAATAGACTATATCCTAGATATGTTCAACATTTATCGATTAAATGGACCTACATAAAACGGCCTTGCAGAACCATATTACCGATTTTAAACTACTTTTGATTACGACAATACAAAAATCGAAAGGAACATCAAAAAGCGCGAATTTTATGAAATGATATACATACAAAAAAACAACATAACCTGAACTCTAAGACAGACACCAAAAGTCTAAGCAAAATACATAACGACCTTCTCTAAGAAAATAAAAAGTCTGTATTTGACCATCTATTGTAATCAGATTAGAATATATAAAAAAACAATCACAACACATTTCTCTAATAATATGGGTAAGAAATTACGTAAAAACATGTTTCAAGTAGAAATATATACAATAAATATATAAATCTAAGTTTGTTAGTTATATGTTTTATTTGATATGGTGTAAGATAAGTAAGTACAAAGACTTTTTATATGTTTCGTAACCGATGACAAGGGTCGGAGCGTCTTAGCAGGAGTAATGATCCAGTCGATATGAGAGCGCCTAGGCAAGGGTATGGGTCAAGCTGCGAGGACCTTCTATTGTGCCCTTGATGACCGTATGGATAAATATTGATGGTGACAGCGATTCTTTGTTAGTTTTCAAATTGTTTCTATAAAAAAACGTATGTTAGGTCTGCTACATATTTTTGAGACATCCTGTATACATACATAATAATTTTTTTATAAACTACGTAATAAACCCTGCTAGTTTTACATTTAAAGTTCTATCTCTTAAAATTAGGATACTATTTGGGGTCGCAAATTATGTGGAAAGCCCCCGTACAAAAACGTTATTTAAAAAAATATACGTGCTTGCAGTGTGTAGTTTGTATTCTCTTCAAGGAGAAAATAAAGTATAAACTAACTAACCAATAACCATAAGCACCAAACCATGCGATTCATAAAAAAAGAAATGCCCCACAACTTTCAAAGTCCAGCAAGAAATATAAAAATTTCAATTTTACTTATTGAAGGAGGCGGCATTCGTTTCGGCATGTGACCAACGATCAAACTTTACTGACAAAGCGAGCCGCGACCACGAGAGTTTTGGCGGGTTTTCGACAAAGTTGTGTGCCGTCATAGGAGGGAGGTTACACTGGAGATATATAATTTTTATAGAAATTTAGCTAATAAAAAAATGCATGGGTCTCGCAACGATGTTTTGTTCTTGCGCAAGTCTTGCAAGACGGGTCTTGGCTTTAGTCTTGGTCTGCTGGTCTTGCAAGACCAAGACCGATTTTCCTTATCCTAGCTCTCCCTTTAAACATAATCTCCCCAAATATTATTACAGGATTATCCTTTATGGGAGAACTGAACTGTTCATATCACGAGCCTCAATTAAAGCATCCACTTGCATCTAACAGCTTCTTATACCAACAGTAATTCCATTTGTAATTCCATAATTTCAGCATTTCATTTTAGTTGACGATAACGCGCGTCCCCATAAAACTGCCATGGTCAATTAATTCAAAAATATTAATTTGGTCAATAGTCATGTGTGTTTACCTTCGTCAATATAGTTGTACTCTATTGTCCACTTATTTATTTTTAACATATTTTAAGTATTTAAAACTTTTGATAAAAAAAATAACGGTACATCACAAGACAATACAGGTTATATTATTAGCAATTATCACAGCTTTTAAATATTTCATATTATCACAAGTACATATATATATATATATATATATATATATATATATATATATATATATGTATATGTATATGTATGTATATGTATATGTATATGTATATATATATATATATATATATATATATATATATATATATATGTATGTATATATATATATATATATATATATATATATATATATACATACATACATCTAATCCAACTACACGGTTAGTGAGCCGTGAGTTCAACCAGCGCTACCCAGACTTATTTTATGTTATATCGTAGAGTTCAGAAATTCTTCAATGGAATAGATTGCTTTTTTTATAAGAATTTCTTTAACTGTATGTTTAAATGCATTTTAGGTTCAATCTTAACAAAAAAGGTGGTAAGCGATTAAGAAATATAGGACCATAATAATTTAGGCTGTAACGACTCGCTCCTAGTCTAAGGAAGTCAATTCTTAGGGCGCCGCGCCGCTCCCTCTAGTATTATAATTATGTATACCATTTTGATGTTACTGTTAACTGTTATGTTGTATTCGGTATATTTTTGTTAAATATCCTCTCTGTATATACATTTAAAAATAATACGCAGAACACGTCTTTGTAATTGAAGATTTTATTTGTGTGAGGGGAATGTCCCCAACTAGTTTTAGCATATGTTATATTAGACATAATAAGTGAATGGTAGGCAGCTATAATGTTTAATAAATTTCTAATAACAAATGTATTCTTTGAAATTTTTTTTGATAGTTGTTCAATATGTTGTAACCAGCTTAATCCGCTGTCTATTGTGCTACCCAAAAACTGTGAGCACCCAGCATCTACACCTTCAGGGAGTTTTCTTTTAGTAAATATGATATTAGTTGTCTTTTATGGATTAAGACATAAGCTATTTGACGAAATATACATAACTCACACAGGTTACTGTGATCGTTAACAACTCAAATAGGTAGGTCACAGCCTGTTAGGTGACCAAGCTAGTAAGTTAGTGGCTAACTTAGATAATATCTTACTAATGCAAAAATATAAATACTTACATAACTTCATTATTTCTTATAATTTTGACAGCAACATCTTGACTGCCCCGTGCCTGGTCTCTCGCTCTTACGACGTTACTAAAAACACCTTGGCCCGTGTAACCATAAACCATATATCTGTTGTCCAAAATTTCTCCCACTCTTACTCTGAAGGAAGTAAAAAGGCCTTAAGAATGTAAATAAGCTACAGAATATGGTAACTGTAAACGAAGATAACCAGTATCCCTTATCGGCTAATATAAATAAAAACTTATACTTTTTCAACAAAGTGTGATACTAGTGTAACTAAAGTACAAGTATTATTATAAATACCTATAATATCCTTCAGCGTCATCCCAATTATCTGTAAGCGCAGGATTTTCGGCGCCTGATCCTTTTGATTTTACTATTGCACTAGGAGACTAAAAAAATAAAAAAAAATACAAAAGTGTAAAATTCTTAATGAATGAATGAAAAACAAAAAAAAAAAATTATTAAGAATCCGAAAAGTACATTTATAAATTACATTTCTTTTAACTTGGCTTGAATGAAATATTTTCATAAACTTGCATTTTTGTACGTTGTTTTTTTCATTTGCCACAATTGGTTAGACATTACTCCAATTGTTTTCAGTTAAACTTTACATTCAGTACAAAATACTTACGATTATAGAAATACATACATCAAAAGGAAAAATCCCCCCAACCCCATTCGTACCAAATCTCAAATGCCGGTTCGATTTGAATGCAGTAAACGGGGATCTTTTCCTAATAGACAGTATTATAAAATACAGTCCATAAAATATATTTGAGCGCATTTTGTCTGCAATGCAAAATTGCATTAATATATTACTAATAAAAAGTAGATTAAAAAGTTTTTGAGGCTATAATGTGGGTTCAGGAAGGTTTCTTGCATCTTAGATTAATAAAAGAATATATGCGAAGCAAAAAGAGTAGAGTTACAATTTAAAGTTATTTAAATATATACAAGATCCGTCCAAAATACGTAGCATATAAAAATTTTATGAATTTCATTGCATATTTGAATTATCCATTAAAATTTAGGTCAACTTTCTAAAGGTTACCTATACTAATTGGTAGTATTTTAGAAATACATATTTTATTAATTTTTTAATATCTTTTTTTTTTCAGAATGCGAATGACACCAAAATAGTTATCGGAATCAACTGAACAATACATGCACATTTTGGAGGCTTTGATTTACCTGTTTTAAGATCTGCTAAGATTCAATATTACACGGAGGGCACAGCATTCTGTGATATAGTTTTCCCAATTCAATCATTAATAACCTCATTATTTTACAAAAGACTCCTAGTATATTTTCATATCAGAAGAAAATATAACGAATTCCTTATCAAATTAAATCTGGATTTTCTATGCCTAAACGACAAACGTGACGCCAGCGGTTGTCCGTGTGCCTCTGGTGCTCCAGATCTCGGCTCGATCACAAGGCCTAATGTAGCTCGATAGGTAATTAAATAAGGTTTCCCATTTAAAAAAAATCAGTAAATTCCTTTACCCGGAATTTCCCTCGTTATAAATTATTACCTTTATTGAGAAGAGTGAAGTGTGATCCAAGTTAGTTCAGTACATAGTCATAGTATATATGTTTTACATATACTGTCTCTTCATTTTTATTAGGTGCCAATTTGTTCCATCATATTGGAGTCCTACCAATATGTTTACCATTTCCTTTCTACCTATGCTACACTTGATTTTTGGGCATAATTTAAAATAAATTGAACAAGATTTTTTTGCGTTGATTTTTAAAAAAATTTTTTGGGCCGTCATTTTGTTCCGCCATCTTACGCTGAAACCCATATTATCAATCTTTAACTACTTCGTTGGTCCACAGATATCCCAGATATTACGTTTCGTGGTTTTCATTAATGATCTTATTGTTATGTTAGAGTGGTGTATTATTTGGGGTTAGGATCCAGTAAAAAAACAAAGGCCTTTTTTTTTAAATTGCCAAGGTTTCGCCAATTTACTGTTCCATCGCCAGGACACAGATTTTATATCCTGCATGAAACCTATATTAGTCTTTACCTACTCCATTGATCCGCAGATATTTCCTAACCCCAAATAATACACTATTCTAACATAACAAGAAAATCGTTAACGAAAACCATTTAGAAATTCAATATCTGCGAGCCAACGGAGTAGACAAAGACTGATAATATGGGTATCATGCAGGATATAAAATTTATGTCTTCTGAGGATGCAACAATAAACTTGCGAAATGTCGACAATTAAAAAAAAAATGTTTCTGATAATATGGGTATCACGCAGGATGTAAAATGTATGTGTCCTGAGGATGCAATAATAAAGTTGCGAAACATCGACAATTTAAGAAAAAACTTTAACATAAAAACAAGAGGATCGTTAACAAGAACCATTTAGAAACTTAATATCTGACTGATAATATGGGTTTCATGCAGGATATATATAATATATATATATATATATATATATATATATATATATATATATAAATATAAAACTAACATGTTTCCAAGGTGCGTACTATGTATAATATTAATTTTGTTTTAGATATATTTATGTTTTTATGATCATTGTTTGTTTAAAAAAAAAAAAATATATATATATATATATATATATATATATATATATATATAGAGAGAGAGAGAGAGAGAGAGAGAGAGAGGATGCAACAATAGAGTAGCGAAACATCGATAATTTAAAAAATACATTTTTTTAAATAAACAAGAGGATCGTTAGCGAAAACCATTTAGAAACTTAATATCTGGGAAATATCTGCTGTCCAACGTAGTAGGTAAAGACTGAAAATATATGTTTCATGCAGGATATAGAATCCATATATGTGACCTGATGATGCAACAATAAAGTTTCGAAACGTCGAAAATAAAAAAAAAAGTATAACTCCAAATAGTACATCACTCTAACATAAGAACAAGAGGATCGTTAACGAAGACAATTTAGAAAGTTAATACTGGATCCTAACCTCAAATAATACACCACTCTAACATAACAAGAAAAGGATTGTTGACGAAAAACACAGAAACATAGAAACTTGGGTAATATATGCGGAGCAACGGAGTAAAAGTACGGATACAACTACAATTTAAAAAAATACTTGTTTTTTTTTTACTGGATCTTAACCCCAAATAATACACCACTCTAACCAACGTTTTTTAACATTGTTCCGCCATATTGGATTTTTATCAAAATATTATCAGGCCATCCCCATATCAGGCTGAATTTTTAAATAGTTTATTATGCCGCCATTTTGTTCCGCCACGTTGGTTTCGTACCAAAATTTTACCAGTTGATTCCAACATAATACTTGATGTTTATGCAAAATTTAAAATAAATTGGATAAGCAGTTTTTTCATAATAATTTTTTTAACATTTCACTACGCCGCCATTTTGTTCTGCCGTGTTGGATTCGTACCAAAATATTACCAGTTGATTCCAATATAAAACTTAATGTTTTTTCCAAAATTTGAAATGAATTGGATGAGTAGTTTTTTAATAATAATTTTTTTAACATTTCACTTGGCCGCCAGTTTGTTTCGCCATATTGGATTTTTACCAAAATGTTACCAGGTCATCCCCATATGACCCTTAATTTTTGACCAAAATTTGAAGTCAATCGGAAAAGTACTTTTTTAGCTACGCCGCGAACAGACAGACAGACAGACCGACGGAATTGAGAAAACATTTTTTTCATCATCTAGGGACTCTAAAACGTGAAGATCTGAAAAAATCTCGGAGAGTGATTTTTTCACGATTACAATACTAAGTAAAATAATATACTGCGGGGCTCATCACGGATTTGTGTGTACCGGGTATAATATTGAATGACAGGAGACCTTAATAACAATAGAACAAAGCCTCTTACGGCCGGTTGCAGAAAACTCAATTAAAGTTTAAAATGTTTAACGGAATGTCAGATTTGACAGCGAGTTCCTAGATTTCTATAAGCAGCTTGTCAAATCCGAAAAATCGATTAAATACTCTAAACAGCAATTAAGTTTTAAATAAGGATCCGTAATAACTAAAGTCTGTAGGTTTTTAAGAATTTTTACTCCCACATATTTAGTTTCTGACACTCTTTCAAATGACCGCAGGGACATTTCGAAACGACTTTCTATTTTAAATTTGTCATTAAATGAATTAATTCATTTCAATATCTAGAATCATTTTCGAAATGTTAAATTATTTACTTTAAAAATATTTTAAAACAGTATCTAGAAAATGAAGCGTTTGCGGAACTATGTTCTTGTTTATATTAGTTGGTTGAAAAGTTGTACTTAACTGTTGTAAAATAGTATGGCATTGGTTTTTTTTACCAAAAACTGTTGTTTTATTTTTCATGATCATAAATAGATTAAATTTTTGTAATATAATTATTATTTATTACTTTATGTATCAACTAAATACTTGTAGTGAGAGATCAATTATCCAGCTCTCAAACAAGTTTAAAAAGGCAATACAAATAAATATTTCCAAGACTATAATGAGCAGAATAAAATAAATCTTTTAGTTACAAAATTTAGTTAATATCTTCATTTCTACAACTATATGAGTGTATATTAAAATATGAAAAAAAATGACCAAGGCCATTTTCATTGCCTACTCAAACTTAAGTATCTAAAAACTAGGTACTTTTAATTGAATGTTCATTAACTGCCAAACAATATTCCAAGCGATCATAACATTCATTTCTTATAGTGCTCAATTGATAACAAAATATCGTGTCACAGTTTGCACGTATTGCATTTTTAAAATCATCTAAATTCTGTCGGTCAAGACCCAATAAGGAATATCCAAAGGAATCCTCTAAATATTCTCTAATTATTTATTGAGTTGTGAGCTGGACATCTATCCATTTGAAGTTCTTGATGTTCATGGACAACTTCCCGTAATGCAGTTTCGAAATGATTTTGTCATAGTTCTAAAAATCTTAATGATGTTAGGTTTTCTATCAGAAAAAATATGTAAAAACACGAAGTTCGTTTTCTTGGTTCCAATATCGAAAGTTTTGAACGTTTGGTTCGCCGTTTAATGTAAAAGTACACTAATGGGAAAAACAAATATTTCTTAAGAAATTCCTGTTATTAAAAGCCCTTTCCATTACCGCAAAACAAAACTCCGGGCGTCAGATTTCATCCCCTTCCCTCATCTTAATGTTTCTCATACTTGTAGGAGTAATATATTTAATTTTTAGGGTTTGCAATACAATTGAATTGGTTTTTTTCTAATACATCCCCTAAGCTTCTTTTACTAACTTATTTTTCTTCTTCTACATGAAGTAACACCTCCAAATGTCTTTCCTCGAGCCTATTGTTTGGTTCATTACAAGTGAACGTACGAAATACAGTTTCTTTAGTTTTAAAATTTTCAATTATTGTTTGAATTATAGATTTTGTCGGGATTTGTCTATAAACGTAGTAAGCAGCAAAATATAGGATACAGCTCTTACGCTGTTTCAAGCAAAATTCCACTAAATGATGGTTATTTTTTCTTGGGTTGAATAATAATTCAAATTGGCGGAGAACTGTTGAATAATTGTATACAAAATTTAAAAAAAAAATTGACATTTTGTAACTGTTCGTTGTTAATTAATAGCACTCACTGGTACTTTCTTTCGTTGGTGACCGATTAATACTGTTGCTAGGTGCAGCAGATCCGCATTATTTATTTTGTTTAAATATTTTGCGTTTAGATTTTTCTTAAAAAATTCCAAATTAGGCACATACATTTTATCTTATCCATCTCAAAGTTGTTATTAGTAAGTATATTTTTGAGACAGCCTAAACACAAAGATGCTGCAAAAAGTAGTTTCTGAAACCAAAAACTTTCTGCTTTACAAGACTTTTCTCATAATTTAGGTACATATAAAAATGAAAACAACCTAGAAGAAATTCTAATATGCAAAAAGCCAATCACAGAATATAGATCACTAACAGAATTAATTAAATATGTACTCACATTAGTATTTGTCTTAAATACATCTTGTTCAGCGAACATATCCCATTCCGCTCTTTTATTACTCTTTGCGTCTTTCTCCGATTTTTTGTCATTATCCTTGGCTTTCATGTTAGGCAATAATGGTGGAGTTAATGACTCATCTTCCTGAAGATTTGTAGTGCTAGTAGCAGTTTTAAAATCCCCTAAAACAAAAAGATATTTTAATAAATAGCAAAAATGGATAATTAAAATATTAACAAATTTAACTATATAAACCCAACTTAACGGTTAACAACAGGTATCAATTCAATTCCTGACCATATATATATATATATATATATATATATATATATATATATATATATATATATATATATATATATATATATATATATATATATATATATATATAAAAATATAAATACATTTGCATTTCATACCTTCTTTTGAATCATTTGTTTGTCCACTACTTATTATACCGCTTTCTAGTATTTCTGGATTTTTTTCTATAGTTTTCGATGTAGGTTCTGTTTTGGAAGGTTCTTCTACAAGCTCAAATTGAGGGCTTGCTGGGAGAGAAGTGAATGTATTTGAGTCTTCGTTTGTTGCGCCTAGTCGCTGAAAATATAATATAAATTAGTAATAATCTTGTAGAAAAAATTATGTATTAAGAGTTCGCTCCTGTTTCATAATAAATTACGCCAGTCTTTGCCCTCGTTTGAATTAACTTCCGAATTTGGAAAATATTTTTAATAAGTTGGTTGTGACCGCCATTTTTTCCATACCTGTACTGCAATTAATTGGGAACCTGCATATACTTTTTTTTTCATAATGTTTAGTTACATCTTAAAATAAGATTCACAAAATACACACCTCAAAAGTGAAAACCTTGTAATAAATGTTCAAAGTTTTATGCGTTCCCAAAGTATTTTAAACAACCGCATAAACGCTCCAAACCAAATAACGTTATTAGGTTCGGCTGTCGGCCTCGCCCGGTCTCGTTTAGTTTGCATTTGGATTATTTTACTTGATTTTTATAGTATCAAAATTATTTTTTTGTATTCGCGTTTGATGTTTATTTGCTATGGAAAACAATAGTTCTACATTATATAAATACTGTATAATACCGTTTGGTGAAAATACGGCAGTATTAAAATACTTATTGAAGCGCAACATTTGAGATAAAGTAATTTAAATGTAAATATTCCATAGTACATGCTATAGTATTTCTTACATAAGGGTGTTTTTTTTTTTGCACAGTTGCCGTGCAAAAGTAGCTTCATATGCACTGACGGTACCAGATACGCATTTATTTTATTATTAAGTTAAAACCAAATTAGTACAAAATAAAGGCTCACAAAAGTAGTTATAATAGGGGAGCGCCTCCTCCTCCTCCTCTTCCTCTCTCTCTCATGTCCCTCATTCTTAACTTCCTCCCCTTTTATTCTCATTCGCATCATATTTTTTAATTTTTTCTCTTTGTTCTCCCACATTTGATCTTATAAATAGGTGCATCATGATCATTTTAGTATGTTAAGGTACGAGTGACTGTTAAAAGAAAAAAATCTGTTGAATAAATCTATTAATAATAATATTAAAATAAAATGAGTGAATCAGTTGGAGAAAGAAATCGATCCATTCCGCTTCAGACAATTAGCCTCGAAGAAATTATACCAGGAGTTCAAGAAGAAAATATACCATTAGTTCGAGTAGAAAATAATGGGATTGTTTTAAAAAATTTGAATAAAACTGAGAGTGAAGAGAAAAAAGTGTTTTGTGCTATTTGTTTTGAAATAATCGAATATTATGATTCATGTAGACCAAATACATGTTCCCACATTTTTTGTTTAAAATGTATTTTAAGATGGAATGATGAAAATGGTTGTTCTATAATGGTAAACAATCGTCCTGTATGTCGCACTAGATATTACTATTTGGTACAAATCTTCAAAGATGTAATTAGACATCATTTTGTTGTAATTTTAAAAAGAGGATAATATTTTTTATAATTTGTGTTTGTGATAACTCTGGTAACAAATAATTTTGTAAAAAAAAGTAAATGTAAATATATATAATAATTGACACACATTTTTTCATTTTCCTATATTGAAACGACAACAATGATCTAACAAGTTATTTAATACATACTAATTTTCACATTACATAACAAAACAATTGTTATGGGTTTACACAAAAAGTGCCACGCCCTAAAATGGCACCACTTTTGCAAATGGAAGCTTAAATTTTCTTATGGGAATTTACATGTAAAAATGACGGTTTTGATTGTCAGACCGGCATAGCCTAATCTACTACTTTATTTAATTATACTAATAATATTAATATAATTTGCATCAAGTAAGAGAAAACTCAATTGAATACAGAAACAAGCGTTAACAAAATGTTATGCTAATATATGAGTGCTTCTAGTGGCAGTTGACATAATCGACACTTTTTTTTTACATATGATTAGCTATTTCATTTACAAATACAGTGTCAGATGTTAGAATAAAAAGAAGTATTTTGCATATAGCAATGAAAATATATAACCGCTTATAGTAACAGTTGACATTTTTTAAAATTAATATTGTTGACGTATTCTACTTATTATCTTTACAATTTATGTTTAAAATTAATATTTTTGATATAATCTACCCATTACGTTTATAACCTATATTTAAAATTAATATTGTTGAAATAATCTACCCATCACCTTTACAAACTATGTTTATTATTAATATTTAACAACATAATTTTCTATCTCTTTTTTTTCATTTTTGTTGCAGTAAAAGCAAGCATGTTCAGGAATTAGTAGAAAAAGATGTATCCTACAAATAGCACAATGTAAATCAGAAGCACTAACAACATAGGCTCTTTTGTAGTGGCAGCTCACATGATCGGACTCCCCTCTCCGTAAATATCTCATGTGAATTGCACTACAAGGAAGGCAAATAGCAAATGTTCCTAGTCTTCGACTTTCAATTTTAGAGTAGCTTTGTATAACACATACATCTTTTTCTTCAAAATTATTAAATAATTCACTAGCCCTAAACTTGCTTACTTTTACGTCAGCCTCGGTTCCTAAATTTAGCAATTGTCCATCCATGTCCACTCCTTCGTCAATTTCCTGATCATCTTCCTCCATCTCTTCTTCTTCCTCCTCAATATAATTAATGTCTATGTTACATAAGAATGATCTTCTAACAAGCCTAGATGATTTGTCCAAAAATGAATGTTTATAAGTGATGGAATCTCCTTCCAAGTTAATAAAAATTTCTTTTCTTTCTTCAATTTGAGCGGCGTTCTCCACATTATTTTGTTCAATTTGGTCAGCGTTTCCAATCATATTTTCTGCCATCGTTAGGAGCTTTAGATTTAGATAGATATATTTGATAAAAAACAATTTTGGTTATAGCTTATAAAATAATATCGACAACTGATATTACAGCGAATGATACTGTATGATCGTCGAGTGGATGTTCTTAAGTATATATCCCATCAACCACCACTTTTACTACCTGCAATACTTAAGTTTTTTTTTTTTTTTTGCTGTCCCTTTCCCTGTCGGTTTCCTCGGGGGGGGGGGGGGGGCCAAGGGGGGCTTCGCCCCCTCCCCGCTCCGCCAACCCCCCTAAGGGGGGCTTCGCCCCCCTTAAACCCCCCTCACCCTCACCTTATCTTCTTTCTCTCCCTTCCTTCTTTCTCTTTTTTATATGTTTCTCCGTTTTCCTTCCTTCTCCTTTTTCCTTCCTTCTCCTTTTTCCTTCCTTCTTCTTTTTCTTTCCTTCTCCTTTTTTCTTTTCTTCTTTTTTAATCTAACCTAACCTAACCTAACCTAACCTAACATAACCTAACCTAACTTAACCTGAAGAGGGTAGCCCGAAATTGGGGAACCGGGATTTTAGTCTCGGAAATTCAGGGGTCCGGGGGGGGGATGGGGAGGGGAGGAAGGGGGGGGAGGGGGTAAGGTTGTTGATCGGCTTGGGAAAGTGGTTTTTAGAGATTGTCGTTCAACTTTAAGTAGGACACATGTGATTAACTTTTGCATATAAAATCGCCTCAGCGAAGAGACGAATGCAATTGATTTCTGCATTCACACTGTGCAGAGCTCGCGAGTTTTCTGGTGTTTACATTGTGTCTATTTGGTAAATTTTTATTTTTATTTCTAACATTTTTATTTGGCAAGATTTAATTCTTATATATATTGGTGACATTTTTATGTACATTTGTGGCATTTTTATTTGTTATTACGATTTTTTTCATAATGGACAATTTTTTGGCATCGAGTAGCAAAATAATTGACAATGACTTTGACTTATACACATGTACTCAAATGCAGAATTTTGCAAACCAACAAAACAATGAAACAGACGTATTTACAACTAGTCAACAACAAACTATTCAGGACTTGAATGAAATTATTTATAATAGCCAAGTTCAGAATAATGCCAACAAACACAACAACGAAAAATATTTATTTACAGCTACTCAACAACAAACTCTTGACGATCTTAATGACATTATTGACAACAAAACGGACTTAATTACAACAAAAACTAAACAAACTCTTGAAGAACTGAATGACATTGACGAAACTGAAAATTCTAGCTATGAGGATATTGTTTGTTTTCAAAAATCTAATCCAAATTATTTAACATTAAAATCGCCAATTAATTCTCCGAGACCAATTTGCTCTCCCTTTTTGTTTAGTGAAAATTCTGATTCGGAAGAAGAACAAATTGATCAAAATTTAAGTTTGGCTATTTGTCCTACTAATTCACCATATGATATTGTAAATTCTGATTCGCAAGAAAAACAAATTGATCAAAATTTAAGTTCGGCTATATCTTCTATTAATTCACCATATGCTATTGTAAATTCTGATCCGCAAGAAAAACAAATTGATGCAAATTTGACTTCGGATATTTCTCCTAATAATTCACCAGTTGAACAAAATTCAATTTCGAAACCATCATTTATCATTAAAAAAAAATTTAAAATTAATAAAAAAAATAAAAAACAAATAGCAAACCTTAAGTGTCTGGGTTTCGCTATTCAAAATTTAACTAATTTGATCACAATTAAAAAGGGAGACGAAAGTACGGTGAATTATGTTAAACAGGCCTTTGACAAATTAGTTGACTCATTTGAAGAAATGGATTCATAAAGTCAATTAATTTCTATTGCTTTTTTCAAAATTTGACTATAACTAAATAAAAATGCACAATATTAATTTTATTATTATACAAAGAACTTCAAAAATGCAATTGCTTTTTTCAAAATTTGACTATAACTAAATAGAATTGCACAATATTAATTTTATTATTATTATTATTATGCAGAAAACTTCAGAAATGCATAAGTGTGTAACATGTAATAAAGTCTTTACTAGAAAGGATAATTTACTGCGACATATTAAAAAACATGTTAACGGAAATTCCACAAAACTCAACAGTTGGTTGAAAAAACCAAAGCTTGTTAAAGGTAAGAACATTTTATTTTTCATGTCATATTTTGTAAAATATTTTTTCTTAATTTATATAGATTCTACAAATATTGTAAAATATTGTAAAGAATGCATATAAACCAAAGTCTATGGGGTGGACATCTTCGATCTAGTGTGCACAAGAACAATTCCAAAATAGGCTTGGAGGAAGGTGTTGAAATTATCAAGTCAGCATTCAGGGAACGAATAATATCTTATAGGATTTCCTCACACCAAAACTTCATAAATGTGAAAGAATATTTTCAACATTTGGAATACAAAATTGCACATCTAATAGATCAAGAACTGCAGAAACATAAATATATCAAGCTAAATATGGAACTGTTCGGTTTCTATTTTAACCCCAGCAGCGACAGCTATGATGTCAAATCTTTTAATGCGCCGTTCCAAGTCATTTGCCAGGGATATCAGAAAAAAGAACTGTTAGAGCAAATCTGCACCATTATTGACCAGAAAGCTGACGAATTTGCAGAAAGAGATTCAGGTAAAGAATTTATTTTCGATTTTACAACAGCAACAAAAAAGTAATTTTTTAATTTTTACGTTGCAGGATGGGCTTTGATGAATTTACTTCATTTGGAAATTAATGTTAACAAGCACAATCCGCTGAGAGCCTCATCTTTTATCGAACTTCCTCAAGAGATCAAGAGACGTCAAGCTGTGATCAACATTAGGAATGATGACAACTTTTGCTTCGCCTGGGCAGTTGTGTCTGCTCTTCACCAACCACGAGGATTAGATTTTGAAACTTCATCCTACCCACACTACTCTTCTGTTTTGGATATGTCAGGTATAGAATTTCCTATGTTGCTAAAGAACATTAAGATTTTTGAAGAAAAAAATAACATTTCTATTAATGTATATGGATTAGAAATTATAAATCCTAAAAAGGGGTATGAAGTAATTGGTCCACTTTATTATTCATCGAATAAAAAAAATCAACATGTCAATTTATTGTTAATAAGTGATGATGAAAAAACTTTTCATTATTGCTATATTAAAGATTTATCAAAACTAGTTTCTGCACAAATTTCTAAACATCACGGAAAAAAATATATTTGCGATGGTTGTTTACAATATTTCCCTACAGAAGAAAATTTATTACAACACAATAGCTATGATTGTGATCATTTACGAATTAACCTACCTTCTAAAGAATTAATAAAAGATAAGTTTGGAAACTATTCATATGATAATATTTTGAAATTTGTAAATTATCATAAACAAATGAAAGTTCCTTTCGTGGTGTATGCAGATTTTGAATGCATTTTAAAGCCTTTAAATAATGACAATGTTGATAAAAATCCTAATACTTCATACACCTTAAAAAAATATGAACATATTCCACATTCATTTGCCTATTACATTAAATGTTCCTTCGACGATAATTATTCTAAATTTGAAAAATATAGAGGTCAAAATTGTGATACATTATTTATAAATTCTTTAGAAAGAGATGTGTATAACATATACAATAAATATTTAAAGGCTCCTAAAAAAATGATCCCTTTGAACGAACTGGACAAAATTTATCATAACTATGAAAAAGTTTGTCATATTTGTAATAAACCTCTTTTAAATGACAGGGTTGCAGATCATTGTCATATAACCGGTCTTTATAGAGGTCCAGCTCATTCACTCTGCAACATAAATTACAGAATACCTAACTTTATTCCAGTTATATTGCATAATTTGCGTAATTATGATTCTCATCTATTTCTTAAAAAATTATGCTTAAACAAAGAACAACTAACAGTTATCGCACAAAACAAGGAAAAATATATTTCATTTGAAAAGCTTATTCATGTGGATAACTATTTTGATAAAAAGACACAAAAATTGATTCTTTTCAATTTCTATCCCATTCTTTATCAAAACTCTCTGAAAGCTTAAAAGATGAACAATGTAAGGAAATAAAAAAAATTTTCAATGATGAAGAAAGATTTAAACTTATTCGGCAAAAAGGTGTATTTCCTTACAGTTATATTGATGATTATTTAAAATTAGAAGAAACAACTTTACCTCAGAAAGACCAATTTTATAATACTTTAACGGATGAGCACATCAGTGATGCAGAATACCAAAGAGCTGTAAAGGTTTGGCAATTGTTTAAATGTGAATCTCTTGGTCAATACTCCGACGTTTACTTACTCTCTGATACTTTACTTTTGGCAGATATTTTTGAAAATTTTAGAAGCACTTGTTTATCCACATATAAGCTCGATCCAGCTCATTTTTACACTTTTCCAGGTTTATCCTGGGAGGCGTGTTTGCGTTATACTGGAATAGAGTTAGAATTGTTAACTGATCCAGATATGATACACTTTTTCAAAAAAAGCGTTCGCGGTGGTGTGAGCTCTTGCATTTGTAGAAAATCTGAAGCTAATAACCCATTTCTTTTAAATTTTGATCCTTTAAAGCCAACTAAATACATAATTTATTATGATGCAACAAATTTGTATGGTTATGCAATGTCACAGCACATTCCAACGGGAGATTTTGTTTGGTTAACAGATAAAGAAATCAATGATTTAAATATTATGAATATTTCTAAAAAATCTAATAAGGGATATGTTTTAGAAGTTGATTTAGAATATCCTACAAGTCTACATTCCTATCATAACGATTTTCCGTTTTGTCCAGAAAACTTTAAACCGCCAAATTCTAAATGCATAAAATTAATACCCAATTTAAATGATAAATCAAAATATGTTATTCACTATCAATTATTAAAACAATGTTTGGAACATGGACTCAAGTTAACTAAAGTTCATAGAGTTTTACAGTTTTCTCAATCTGATTGGTTGAAAAAATATATAGACTTGAATTCAAGATTAAGAAATGATTCAAAGAATGAATTTGATCGTAATACTTACAAGTTGGCAAATAATAGTATTTATGGCAAGACTATGGAAAATGTTGATAGGAGAATTGACGTAAGACTTGTTACAGAGTGGGAAAAAAATAGAAGAAAAGATGGTGCTGAGAATTTAATTGCAAAACCATATTTCAAGGACTTAACAATATTTTCTGAAAACTTGGTAGCTATTCAAATGCAAAAGATTCAAGTTACTTACAATAAACCAATATATGTAGGCTTCTCAATATTAGATATATCTAAAACTGTCATGCATGATTTCTTTTATAATTTTTTAAAACCTCTTTATCAGGAAATTATTTCACTTTTATACACCGATACCGATTCGTTCATTTTAGAAGTCACAACTCCAAATATTTATTCTGACATGATAAAAAATATTCACAAATTTGACACATCTAATTATGAATTTAATAATATTCATGAAATGCCTATTACAAACAGTCAGTTATAGGAAAATTCAAAGATGAATATGCTGGTGAACCCATTACTGCTTTCTTTGGTACTGGAGCAAAAGCATATTGTATTAAAACGGAAAACAGTTTAACAAAAAAAGCAAAAGGTGTTAAAAAAAGTGCAATTAAAAAGCAGTTGGATTTTATTCATTATAAAGATGTTGTTGAAAATCATTCTAAAACCTTTTGTTCAATGTATGTTTTTCGATCTAGACAACATACAATTTTTACAGAGTTAATTAATAAATTGGCTTTGAGTTCCGAAGATGATAAGCGGTATAAAATTCCCTATAGTTTTAATACATTAGCTTGGGGACACCAAGATATTGCTTTGTATCAATGGAATGCAGAACATGAAGATTTAGATATATTTATGTAGATATTATAAGGTATTTAAATTTGTTGTTTTTGAAACCAAAGTTAGTCTTCATAAGTCTTTCACAAAATGTGCATAGAAACTTTTGACAAAGAAATTGATAACAGTTATTTTAAAACATATGAAAAACGACTTTCCACTTTTAAAAAATGGAAAGGAAAATTGAGACCAGAAGTGTTAGCTGGAGCTGGCTTTTACTATACTTCAATCAATGATATTTGTAAATGTTTTTATTGTGGTATTGAAATTTTTGATTGGTTAAGTTATGATGATCCTATTGTGGAGCATAAGAAATTTGCTAGGAATTGTGATTTAAATAACTGTTTATGGAAAAATAGGAATCGAATAATTGTAACCATTCAAAATAAGTCTTCAAGCTACACATTTTATATAGTATTCTTAATATCCTTATTTATGAACTTTTACATATATTTAAATTAAGTATTTTATTGTTATTTTTTTACAACTGCTTTTGCTTTCGTGGTGAAAGTATCTGCTTAATGTTAATAAATTTGGAATATAATTATTAATTTGTTTTAATGACTATCAGTAGATCTCAATTTATTCTTCTTTATTTTATTTTCCAAAATGTTTTTTATGTTCATCATCCCCCTGGCGTAACACAGTGTGAAATATGTTTTTCTAATAAAACAGACGTCACTCTAAGTAAATATTGTAAATTTATGAAAATTGGATTAATTAACAATAGTACAATTAGTTGGATGGAACGAATAAATGGAAATGAAAATGCAAGTAAATTTTTTAAAATTTTGTATCATTATCCAAATCGATCTATTTTTGATACAAATTGGATAGAAAGGTTAGAGTTTAAAAATAATCAGTTACAAATTTTAACCCCCAACTGTACCAATTATTATGACGGATTCAAAAATTATTACTTTTCCATCATTAGTGTTACATTAAACTTTGCATTATTTTTATACATTACCATTTTAATTATTTATCTTTATTACAAATTTCAAACTGGAAATCTATTTTTTCATTAATCCATTTTAATCAAAACTTTAAAGAAAGTGGGGATGAGAATATTTAAGTACAAGAATAACACAATATGTTTCAGTCTCGTTTAGTCATTATGAACAACGCCGTGGTGTATAAACCTTTGGAAACGCTTCTTAATTCAAAAATTTATTTTTTAAATAATTCTTTGTCAAAATTTGTTCTTGTTGGCATTAGTTTAAATGATTTTTCTCCAAAAATTGTAATTGGTGGAAAAACTGGATTTTCAATCGCACTAACCGAAGAAAATTGGAAAGACATTTGTGTTCATCAAGGAATTATTGTAAACAATTTCTACTTTCCTCAAGTTGATCAAACCAGTGTGAATATAAACAACATTCATCTGCAGGTTCAGAAAATAAATGATACCCCTGTTCTACAAATTACAAAAGGCCCACACCTCATATACTTAGGACAAGAGTCTTTGGACAATTTGTGGCGATTAAAGGAAATTATTGATTATAGATTATCTATACTTAAAAGGCAAGAATTCAATACATATTTCAAAATATTTCAAAATAATATTTCATCTGATTGTGGCGACTTGTGTACGCATGTTTATAATATAATAAGTCCAACAGAAAATCCTAACAGTGAAAATGTTTCAACTATGATGGAATTACTTGCTTTATATCCTGAACAAATGGAAAACAAATTGAAGCAAAATGGAACAAAACGAAAATATTACGAAGAAACAATGAAAATGGATCAAAAAGAAAATATTACGAAGAAAACAATATCTTTTCTGGAAGAGAACAATAAGGTGCATGTGTTAGTGAAGTGGAGCTTTGCTTACAGACAAGCCCGTAGGAGTAACTTTCAGATGTGGTACTTAGATAGACTCCGTTTTGAAAAAAGAATAAATGATTGTAAACTTATTCTAGATTCGATATTATCTGAGGAACATAGAAATAAAATATATTTGACACGTTTTAATAAAAATTGTATTTGATGTTTTACTTAATAAAATTTTAGTTTAGTAAATGTGAATTTTATTTGAAATTAATTAGCACATTAAGACTTTGTAATTTGTATCAGCTAAAGCATAAAGTGAGGAACAGAAATAAAACAAATTTAACTAAAATTTAATTTCAATTTAATTCAACAATATTTTTTTTATCAATCCATGTATTATATTTTTTATCAAGTCCTAACCATTTCACATAAACTTTGTTTCCTTTCCTTCTCAAAATCTTCTCAATAAGATACACATCGGTATGCTTTACTTTTAGTAATTCTTGCTCATAAAAACCACCCAGAATGTCCTGATTATCTTCGTCTTGAATTAAATATGTCCAAGGGTTTGTCATCTTAACTTCTTTAATGTGGAATATCTCATTTGACCAATTTGGTGTGTAACCTTTTGAAAATGCCTCTCGATGCTTGCTTATTCGTACGTGATCACCCACTTTAAACTTTGGAGATTTTATATCTAACGTTTTAGCATGAGTAAATGCAGATTTCAAGATTCTATTTTCATTTGTTTTATTTACTTGTTTTGGCTTCATTCCTATTGAAGAATGTTTTGTATTGTTATAATCTTTTACAATATCCGCTAATATATTAAACCATTTGTAATTTCCTTGAATGCTAAATATTTTCCACATATTATTCTTTAAAGTCCTGTTCACTCTTTCTACTATACTCGCTTTCAAATTGGAAAACGTGCTATAATGGTTAATTCGAAATTGTTGCATCAAATTTTGAAAATTTACATTGAAAAACTCTCTTCCTCTATCCGTTTGCAAGTTTTTTGGTGGAGTTTTTGCACTGATTAATATTTTTTTCATTGCCGCTGTTACGTCTTTTCCAGATTTAGATTTTAACGGTTCGGCCCAAACATACTTAGAAAATACATTTATGGTAATCAAGATATATTTAAATCCCTTATTAAATTTGGCATAGGGTAACATTTCAACCAAATCAGCTTGAAAAAGATCATTTAACCCTTTCACTACCACCCTTCTGCGTTTGTAGTTTTTTCTAGCAGGTTTATGTAATTCATTAACGACTTGCTGTTTAACGGTTGTCATGACAACAAACTTGTTTATTCAATTTTAAGGAAGTTCACTTTCTATGTTTTGTAATAATTCGAAATATAACTTTTATATGTTTTTTCCCATTCATTCAATTTATCAATTTGTATTGTATAACTTTTTTCATTTAAAATTTTACTAATTTTAGTAATCTCCTTTTCTAACGCATTAAAGGATTTTTTTATCTCTCCAGTTAAGAAAGTAGTTGATCTACTATCACTATTTTTTAATTCCTCCTCTGTTTTATTTAATTCTTGTTCTAATTTCTTAATTACACTGGACATTATATTTTCCAAGGAAATATATTGTTGATTTTCTTCCAAAGTGAGTTGGTCAATTGTTCTACTGTTAAGAATGCTATTTTGATTTCTTCTTTTTTCATCATCTAACCTTTTTATAAAAGTTCTTAATTGTTTAATTTTTTCCTTGTGTTTTTCAATTATTACTTCTCTTATATTTGTTTCCATTATTTTATTAATTTTGTTGATATCATCACTTAATTTTTTGTCTTCCTTTTTAACATGTTCATTTAAAAATTGCAAATCTTTACTTATTTGATTTAGCGTTAGCAACTGTTTATTAACGTTTTCAATTGAGGTATAGCATCCTTTAATCTGGTTCTCATACTTTAAAAAATTTTCATCAAAAACCTTAAGCTTTTTAGCAAAGATTTCATTATTTGTTTCATTTTCACCTAATCTCCTTTTTAAATTATTAATGTCACTTATTCTCTCTTGATTTTGTTTTGAAATATGGCGTCCAAATTTATCAACTGTCATGTTGAGCTTTCATTAAACAATAAATATGATTATATTTGATAGCTGTTATTTATAGTATTACTTTATCTTCTCTTAATTCTTCAATAATAGAGATAATCTCGTTACTATGAGCATTATTTCCCGCATCACTTGATGAAATTAATAAACGTAACCTATCAACAATTTCGTTAACATTATTCCAGTATACATAGTCTGTATTTGATCTGTTTGTTTTCAAAATTAATCCCTTTCCTGTAGATTTGGCTCTAGTTGTTCTAAACGGAGGTTTTGGTTTGTTAAATGCTGTAACTAATCTTGGCAAGGTTTTTGTCTTTGTAATCCCCTTTCTTTGTAAATATGGTCCTATTATTGTAACATATTTGTGTGATGTATTTCCTTGAACTTGTTCATTTGAATCAAAATTCCTACGATATACATTTGTTTTAGCTAGAATGTTCATGTAATTATCTAAATCTTCCTTCTTATAACCTTTCGGTTCTTTTTTGAAAAGCAATTCGTATAAACCTGGCGTGCCTGTGTACGTTATTCCTCCCACTTTAATGTCTTTTCCAATAATTTCTACCGGTATCTGTGTTAAACCAAAAGAAAACTTATCCGTTTCGAGGTCATGAACTATTCCATAATAATGGTCAAATTTATGTTGTGTATCTTTCACACCCTCATCAATATATGATCTGGGTAATTCATGAAAATCTGCTAAGTAATCTTTATATGATGGTGTACCAACATAGGTTTGAATTGTTTTTCTAGTTTGTTCCAATATGTCTGACAAGTTTAAATTTGTTGTTGTGTCACTAGAAGGATCTGAAGTTTCTGCTATAACAGTTGTTGACAATGGTTGTACTACAGGAGAGGAAGAAGTGATACTACTGTCATTTAAAAATGTTGGTAGTTCTGTAGGGAGTGACGGAGTTTTTCCTGTTTTCTGAATATTTTTCGTCGGAGTTGATGTTTTATAAAGCTTTGTAGGTGTTTTGAAATCTTCATACTTTGAAACTCTTTCTTCTTTTAAATCGAATGGTTCGGATTTACCAATACTTGAAATTAGCTGTTTAAGTGGTTGTGTTATTGGTCTATAAGTTTGTTCTAATTCGGACTGAGCAGTAGAAGTAGCTAATTTCAAGCTTTGATATTTCTGCTTCACGGCTTGTCTCGATCTTATTAATTCTCGAGCTAAACGTTTATCCATGCTGTACAAGTTTTAAATGAAATAAAACTGCAAATTTTTTACTTTTATAAATATATAAAGGAATCGAATTTACTCCTATATCTGCCGTGATTTACTTCACAATCTTTGTCAATTACAAGAAAGCCATATGGATCCATCCAACAGTTAGCACAAATATTTTTAAACTGATCAAATGTCATATCTAATATACAGTGGTCATTATATATATGTTTTAAACTCAAACAGTCCTGTTTAAATAAAATTAATAAGTTTGCATTTTCTCGAATTAGACGTTTAAGGATTGAGGAATATCCTTGAAAAATAAAAAAATAATCGGTGTTTCTATGCCTTCCATGCGTGAAATAGTCCCTAATAATAGATTGATTATGACAAGGAATATCATCAAAAATGATAACGGAATTTGGCTTTATCTCATGAGGTGAAATAATGTTCTCATCGCTATCATATTCAAAGTATCCAATTTCTTTCATAGGTTTTAACAACTTTCTTAAATATTCATATTTTGGTTGATCTAATGACTTTGAATAAACATAGACATTTTCAAACCTAATTCCATTTGGATGCTCGAGCAGTGTAAGCATAACGTTGGTTTTACCGCTACCACTGCAACCAACTATAAGCCCTCTTTTTGAACCACCGCAAAATAAGTCACCATGCTTTCTCAACTGTTTACTTAAAATTTTTTCATCATGATTATTTACTGGTAATGAGAATTTTTGTTTTTCAATCCTCATTCTTAATCACACTAGTAAATATTTTTAGCTGTAAAAGTATTTATACCAGAAAAATGTCAATGTGCTTTTAGTATAAAAAGAACTTCAATGACTGTGGGTCGCCATAAGTTGAAAAAAACTATTAAAACACGTAATAGATAAGGCTCTGGTTTAGTAAATAAATTAATTAGCAAACTACCTTTCGAAGTTCATATACCAGGATATAATTATTGTGGTCCCGGCACCAACTTGGAAAAAAGACTAGAGGTGACGTTGGTATAAATCCATTGGATTCCGCTTGCAAAGAACATGATATATCTTACTCTCAGACTGAAGATTTATCAAAAAGACACATATCTGACCAAATATTAGAAAAAAAAGCCTGGGATAGGGTAAAAGCTAAAGATTCTTCTATTGGTGAAAAAATTGCAGCTTTAAGTGTTGCAGGAATAATGAAGGGTAAAAGAAAGTTCGGTTTGGGATTAAAAAATACAAAAGGGGGTAAACTTAAATTGAGAAAAAAACGTATCATTCGAACGCCCAAAAAAATTGGAGGATTTCTACCTCTTTTGTTTCCCATTCTTGGCGCCCTGGGTGCACTAGGTGGAGGCGCGGCAGGAATTGCTAAGGCAGTAAATGATGCTAAAGCAGCTAAACAGCAACTAGAAGAAATACATAGACATAATATTGCAATGGAAAATGCTTCTAAAGAAGGGAAAGGATTATATATTAGACCATATAAAGGAAAGGGACTATTTATTAGACCTTATAAAGGAGGATCCGTCAAAATGAAAGCAATCAGACAAAAAAAAACTCAAAATAAGTTTTCCAAAAAGAGCACTTACGAACAATGATATTATTAAATATGTAAAGCTGTTAAAAATAACTGTCTTTAGGGGTGTTTTTATGCTCGATGAACTTCCAAAAAAAATTAATCTGAAAGAATGTGGTATTGTAAATTTGGATAAAAAACAAAATAAAGGATCTCATTGGACTGCTTATATTAAAAATAACAAAAATGTAATATATTTTGATAGTTATGGAAATTTAAAACCACCTTTTGAACTTCTCAAATATTTTAATTCGAATGGCAAAGTGGATGTATTTTATACTTATGAAAATAAACAAAAATTTAATTCATATAACTGTGGTCAACTATCCCTAAAATTTTTGCAAAAAAATATATAAACTCATTATTTATTGTAATATCTCATTCATAAATAAACTGCAATGTCTACCACAATTGCCATATCAGGAAACAGTTCTGTTTTGTCTGCTGATTTTAATCCGCCCATATATTTAGAGGATGAAAAACAATATTACCTGGGTTTAGCTGATTTTGAAACGTTTATGACTATCCCCAATATAAAAGAAGGATATAATAAATTTTATATAGATAAAAAAGTAATTGTTATTCCCGACGGAACTTATGACATTACAGATATAGAAACATACATAAGAGAAAGTATAGAAGATTTATTTCCGAATGAAAAAATTTTTTTTCTTTTAAAAGCAAATGTTAATACTCTAAAAACTTTTTTAATGTGTAGTAGAATAATTGATTTTACCAAGGAAGATGCGATAGGAAAAATGTTGGGTTTTAATAGCAGGATACTAGAAGCTATGAAAGAGGAAGAATCAGATAATGTTGCAAAAATAACTAAGGTGAATGCTATTTGTATTGACTGTAATATTTGTGTCGGTTCTTACAATAATGGTAAACCTGTTCATATTATTCACCAGTTTTATCCAACTGTAGCTCCAGGGTATAAAATAGTTGAATCTCCTTTGCCCATTTTGTATTTTCCAGTTAGCGTCAAAGCAATTAACAATATAACAGTTAAAATAGTTGATCAAGACGGAGAACTTATCAGTTTTAGAGGAGAAACTATAACAGTAAGGTTACATTTACAAACAAGTGAAATATAAAATGGTTGTTAGATATAATAGAGCCCTTGGGATGAGACTTGCCCCTACCACTATCAACAAAGTAAAAACTTATAAAAAGAAAAAGCCTAAACAACAGTTCAGTATCAAATCCAACACCAACAAGTTAAGACGAGATAATCGTAAATTTCTCACATCCTTGGGTTTCACTGTTTTAAAATAATGAACATATTAAACGTAAACGAAAAGCTTTATGTAGACAATTCCATCGTCAGTTCTGAGCTTCACACATATCAACCATATATTTCTTCAAAATTCGATTACAATGATGAAATAAGGATCCCAATTCAAGAACTCGATGCTTACACTCTACCATCAGATAGTTTACTTTATATCGAAGGAAAATTAACTAATACAGAAGGTAAATATAAGAAAGAATTGCTATTTATTAACAATGGTATAGCCTTTTTGTTCAGAGAAATCCGCTATGAACTAAACGGAATTACTATAGATTCAATAAGAAATGTTGGATTAGCATCAACCTTAAAAAGCTACCTTTCTCACAATACCAACGAAAGTTTAAAACTGGAAAATGCAGGTTGGTTTCCACATCGGAAAGAAGGTGATACAATTTTAGTTGATAATGATGGAAAATTCTCCGTATCCATACCACTAAAAATGCTTTTAGGATTTTTTGAAGATTACAGAAAAATTATTATGAATATGAAACAGGAATTGGTTCTTATTAGATCAACTGATGATTTAGATGGTGTTATTTTCAAAGAAGATCCGGCACACCTTGTTACTGCTCCTGACACTCCATTGGTTACTTTCGATAAAATTTATTGGAAAGTTCCTCACATTCTAGTTGATATGCCACAACAACTTGCTCTATCAAAAATATTAGAATCAAATAAAGATATATTGATAGGATTCAGGAGTTGGGAACTTGTTGAATATTCTTCTCTAACCGAAACAACCCGTCACACATGGCCGGTAAAAACAACTAGTAAACTAGAAGCTCCTCGTCATGTTGTGATTGGCTTTCAAGAAAACAGAAAAGGGAAAATTGTTAAAGATATGAGTAAATTTGACAATATTACCTTGTCAAATATTAGAGTATATTTAAATTCTGAAAGATATCCTTATCACGATTTGTACTTAAATTTCGAAGAAAACAAATTTTCTGCTTTATACGAAATGTTTGCCAACTTTAGACAGTCTTACTATGGTGTTCCAAATGAACCCATTTTTAATCCTGAACAATTCAAAAACATTAGTCCTATTACACATATTGATTGCTCCCATCAAAAAGAAACAATTCAAACGGGATCCGTAGTAATGAGAATTGAATTTGAGACACACAATGCAATTAAAAAAGATACTTCTGCTTATTGTCTTATTTTACATGACAAATTATTTAGCTACAACCCTCTTACTAAAATTGTGAAACAATTATAAACTTTATCCCCACTATTTTCATATTTCGATTTAATTTAAAGAAATTTTCAAAAGCTTTTAGTTTTAATCATGACATCAAAACTACAACTACAAATTGAAAAATTTATTTTTAAAATTAATCAACTGAAAGAAGAAATTGCAAATTATTCAAGTAAAAAAAGTCTCATTAAAAAATTTGCTGCTTTGAAAATATGAGATTGGTTATAGATATTCAAGGATTCAAAGATGAAAAAAATAAATTTATACCGAAAGAGCTTGCAGCTTTTGATGGTTATGAAATGACTCATTACATTTTTAAAAAGCCTTTTCCAATGGAGTTTCTTTCACCTGATTGTCACAAGCAGGCGGTATGGTTAACGAAAAATTATCATTGTATACATTGGAATAATGGATTTACTCCATTACATCATTTCCCAAAAATAATTGAAACACTTACGAAGAAAGCAGATTTTGTTTTTGTAAAAGGAAGCGAAAAAAAGGATTTTATACAGAAATATTCTAAAAAGCATGTGATTGAAATAGATGAACAACCAGCGCTAAAGCTAATGGAACCAAAATGCTTCTATCATTCAAAATCACCTTGTATGTGTGCTTTGACAAATGTGTTATTTTTATATGACAATTGTTTTATGAATGAATAAAAATATAAAAAAAAACTTAATTACCTTTTTATTTTGCATTAACCAACCATGATTGAATACAATTAATATGATACCTTAAATCTAATTTTCTAAATTCATTTAAAAGTTCATACTCATTTTTATATTTTAAATAATCATTACAAAATTTAGCGGCTAATTTACATTGTTTCATTCGATCTATATTATTAACATATGCTGACAAATCTTGTGCTTCTGCGTCTTCTTCGCCTACAATTGATAAATATTGGAAGTATGCAGCAGATATAATAAACTCTTCATACATTTCAGTAACCATTTGCTCCATTGTAAATATTATTAAATTTATTCTTCCTTTTCAATTTCTTGAAGAATAGTATCCTCGTCAATAAATTGCTTCAAGTCTTTTAAATAGTAACCAAAGCCAATATCTTTTAGATCTTGAATAAGTTGAAAAAAATTTAATGTTTCAATTATGCAACAGAGGGCAGCCTTTACGAATTCCTCAGATTGATTACAATAAAAGTCTATCCACTCCGGACCACTTGCCATACAATATGAGAAATAGGTTTTTGAAAGATTACTAAATTTCTCCTCTAATAATTTAACTGCAATCAGCAACTCAGCCATTTCATTTATTTAACATAATATTTTAAATATGTAGGGGGACGTCTCTTGCGAATAGGATTAACTTTCTTTGATAATACCTGTTTTTTATCTTCGTATAATTGAAACCTCTTTTGGGTTGCAATAATAGCAAGTATAAATTGGCAATCTTCTCCTATAAATTCTATTAGGTGGCTTAATTCTCCTACAAAGTATGATTTCCCAAATGTATTGAAAAACGTAGTAAGGCTTATAATTCCTTCTAAATAATCATCACAACAGTCAATTGCTTCCAAATAATCTCGTTTCAGTGGATAAAACAGCTTGGTGTATTCATCTTTCGAAATCACTTCAAAGAAATTGAGATATTTAACTTTTAACTGTCTGATAGTTGTAGTTAATTTTTCGCGATTACACATAATTCAGTTATTACTTGACACATTTTTTCTTTTTGTTTTATACAAAATTGGTGGAAAAATTCAAAAATAACTTTTTACGCAACTCGAGCACAGCTTAGTAAATGTGTCTCGGCATACTAAAATGATCATGATGCACCTATTTATAAGACTTAAGAATGCAAAATCAAATGTGGGAGAACAAAGAGAAAAAATTAAAAAATATGATGCGAATGAGAATAAAAGGGGAGGAAGTTAAGAATGAGGGACATGAGAGAGAGGAAGAGGAGGAGGAGGAGGCGCTCCCCTATTATAACTACTCACAAACAGTTAGGATTTCCTTATTTTTTATTTTATCATGGTATTATTTGTCTTTACCCGTTCAATACCGTATTTCAATATTTTGTGTTTTATCTAAAAATGGTATAACCCCATAAAGCCCCACATCAATGTTTGCTTGAGGGCGTCAATTTGTGCGAAGTTCATCACTTGGGTAAATACATGAATTCTATTCATCTCCAAAACATGCCTTCATTGCCTCTATCAAATAAATAAGTCTTTAAATGTACAATACGATGATAGTTATTTATAAGAAACTTAAATAGATTATCACTGCTAAGTAGAGATGGGCGATATTAGGATTAGGCGATAGCACATCACATCATCCAGATTCAGGGAGAAGCCCAAATTATTGCTCTCGACATACCCAAAGCATTTGATCAAGTCTGGAATACTTGGATTACCAGTTCTCTCCAACACAAGTTCTGCAGTTGATGGCCATTCATCTGACTTTCACGACATCAACGCAGGTGTCCGACAGGGTTCAGTGTTGGCACCTACCTTATTCCTCCTGCACATCATTGATCTGATTTCTTCCACCAGCAATCCTATTCACAGCTATGATGACGATAGTACACTCCACTCCAACATATAATTTCTCAAACGTTTTTACGAGAGTGAAATTGACAATATATATAGAGTAATGGCTTTATCCCTAATCGAGGACCTCGTTATAAAATCGTAGAATGGGAAGCAAATAAGCCTATTGAGTTTACTGCCACTAAGACACAATCATGTTTACTATCTCACAAATTACTCTCCCATTACTCACACACACAATGACTACTCATTACCCACAAAGATTAATTTAGCCCAGATGGTATAACTTTTCAGAAAGATCTTCGCTGGCATGATCACATCACCTCAATTGCCACGGCAGCCGCGAAAAAGTTGGGTTTCCTTTCCCGAGCTTGAAAAGACTTTTCTTCTGCCAACTTTACACTCCGCGAATCGGACCCAGCTTTGAGTGCTACTTGCATATATATGGAGATCCTTATCACAAACTTTTTTTATTATATGCTAGCTTTGAAAACAGTTATAACTTATTAGCAACTTTATGGAGACAAAATTTGAAGTAATAGTCTCTGGGCAAAAGAGAAAGTTTCAATAACAGCCTTATGGGAAGGAAAATATCCCATATATCGTTCGAAAAGTAGTACGAGCATTTTCGGTCACCCTTAAAAAAACACAAATGAACCTCATTAATTTTCTATATTTTTTTCTATATATCTAAGAATATGTGCTTCAAATTTTGTTAAAAATTTTTAATAAATAAAAAAGTTATTCAAATATTAAAAATGTGAACATTTTTTTTGGGCCACCCTCTACATTATCCACCGTTATCTGACCAGAAACAATACGTATTACATGTTAATACTTCCTTATAGAAAAGGTGATGGTAATCAGAGATTTGCTGATGTTCTAGTGCCTAAGATCTGTAATATGCTCATTTGTTTTTCGAATATAAGGTCGCAAAAAAATAACAAGTAAAAACACAAGTTTCGGGTTTTCTCGGATATCCCCGAACTTCAAACTTTTACACCTCCATCGTGTGCCTTCTTATTTGGAACATCCAGTAGAGTGTGCCTCATACAAAAAAATAAGAATTTTAAAAGAAGTTTGAAAATGCAAAAATATTGGGGGATATTAAAAAAAATAAGTTGAAAGTACCCAACTTTTTTGAGACACCCTGTATCCATAAAAATAAATGTTTTAAAAACTACATGACAACCCCCAAAACTTTTCTATTTATTATTTTTGTCTATCTCTTTAAAGGGAAAAGTTAAAAGGGTATATCATCCGGTATATACCATATACCTTGTTTAAATAAAAACTTGATTGGATAAAAAAAACCATTTCAACTTCATAGCGGTAAGCAAATATTTGCAACCCTGCTTGTACAGGCATGTATAATTCAAAATCTCTGAAATTTTTGCGGAGTTCTCGAAATCTTTGTGGAAACTGTAGAGATTCTACAATCTCTGGGGAATCTCTAGAATCTTTGTGGAATCTCAGGAATCTTTTTGGAATATCTGAAATATTTGAGGAATCTTCGAAATCTTACAGTTTTGTGGAATCTGGTGCGGTATGCCCCTCGGTAAATCACTTAGGGTGAGAATCTGATTTATTAAATAATAATATTGAAATTAACGAAAAAAACTGCAACTTTTACTGTAACATAGAGAAAAATTAACTAAAAACCTCAACTCAAATAGGAGACCTCTAGAAATACGAAATATCCAATCTAGTAGAGGGGATTGGGGGGTTAGTCTCGCTCCCCCCACCACTTTTTTCATTGGTCTCCCACTTCCCGCGCCTGTCCCTGCCACGCCTACTTGACTCTGCTTGATTCTGATTGGTCTTCCCCAGTCTTACGTGTGCATCCGGAGGAAGATGTTTTATTCAAGTGTTAGCAGCCAACAGAGCAATTCATTCTTACTGTACTATTAGTATTTTTAAAAGAAACGAAATTAAAAAATATATATTAATTAAAATGAGTTGTCGCCACGTCGTTTTGCAAGAATCTAGTGATCTACATTTTGAGCAATTGGAAAAAATGTCTTCAATGTACGAAGATGAAATACTATATTCCACGGTTGGAGGAAGAAACGTTTTCGACGTTAAACAAGCATGGTTAGCCGATTTAGATAAGAACAATTTTGAAGAGGTTCAAGACGATAGTGAAGATGAGGGGCATAATTTCTTTGATGCCGGTTGTGGTGAAAAAGGTCTTGTAAATAATAAGTGCTAGTGATGCTGTTGAACCAAATTATCTACGCCGCGAAGTTTGTGTCTTTCAAGATTATGCCGTCATAATGTCTTCGTTTGGTGGTGCTTATAGTTTGTGCTTACGATGCTATTATTTGCACGCATTAGAAGCACCCCTTGGCAAACACAGTTTTGTGTCTACACATTACAAAAGAGCAATGGAATGTTGTGAAAAAGACTTCCGCTGTACATTGTGCAATGACAATCTTTTTCATTTCAGTACCCCTGAAACTTGTATAGTGTGTAATAAAACTGAAGTGAAAAAAATTGAAAACCATTTAGTCGACAAAAGTAATTTTGAATCAAGTTAAGCAAAAAAAGATACAATACATTTTGAAAAGGATAGAATGATGGGATTATGGTGGAGGACTTGTAAATATATGCAGTAACAAAAAATTACCTAGGAGTTTTTTTTTCTATGCACTATAAAAAAGCAGTAGAATATCCAATGAAGTGTAAAAAAAATTAGAAACCATTTAGTGGACAAAAGTTATTTTAAAAATAAAATTGCAGAATAACCTTTAAAATTAATAGTAGGAGACTAATCATGGTCGAGTGCTATTCTGAACTATTCGTGGACATTCAAGGTTATAATTGTTTATTTGGCTTGGTCTCAAAGGAGCTTGCTATCTACAATGGTGTACGCTGGTCTAATTTTCTTTTTAAGTCACCATTTTAAAGAACCATATTATCTGCCAAGGATCAAGAAATAGTTGATTGGTCTAAAGAATATCATGGGTTGGAATGGGACGTTGGATATATGGAATTAAATGAAATAGAAGAAATCCTCAAGAATATTGTCAAGATATATACTAATCCGAAGATCTATGTCAAAGGCATTAAAAAGAGAAACTTTTTAAGAAAAACTTTTCACCCCAGAGCTGATCATAAGCAATCCAGTCAACGAGGAACCCAAACTAAGCAAATTTAAGAAAATTCCAGAATGTTATTTTCATAAAAATTTAAGTCCTAGGCACTGTGCCTTGGCTAATGTAAAAATATTATATGATTATAAACATTGTTATAAAACTTGTTAAATGAAAAAAAAATAGAAGTAGATTTATCACAAGACAATTTAATTATTAATAAAATATAAATAATTTTTATTTATAATTAATTTTTATTTAAACACATAATAAAGAATATTATCATACATAATTTTTTTTTAGCCCCACACACTTCCATATTTGATATGCTCCTTAGTACATTTTATTACCAATTAAATGCGGACGCAAAAAAAGAAACAAAATAAAATTTAAGAATATATACTATACATCGAATTAATATTACTAAAAAATATATTTAAAATTACCATTTGCACTTTGTATTGTATTATAATGGTCATTTACATTTAACACTATAAATTATAATAGTTTTCTGCTCCTAAAACTAAAAATTATAATAGTCTTCTACTCCTAAAACTAAAAATTATATTTATAATTGAATGGTCTTTTGCACAACCTTTTGGGTTGTTTTCTCCTGTCACAAATTGGGATTGACACTAACGGCACAATATCAATTTGAATAGGTCCATTGCTTACCTTTATACTAAATAACAGTTCTAAATCGTGCAGAAGTCTTAGCACGACCTTATCCACACTTTCTGACCATTCTGATGGAGCTGATGCTGGGGGTGATGTTTCTGTTTCTGTAAGCTCTTGTGACATCAACTGCTGTTGTCGATGTGGAGTCATGGATACTCCGGCAGAAGTTGTTTCTAGTACCTCCGGTAAACACCACTCTTTGGGGGACATTGGTATTTCGGCAGATGTTCCTGCTTCCTCCTGTGAACACCACATTTTGGGTGATATTGATACTTCTACTGAAGTTGTTAGCTCGTCCGGTACACACCACATTTTTGGGGACACTGGAACTTCAACTGAAGTTGTTAGTTCGTCCGGTACACACCACATTTCGGGAGACATTGGTATTATGGCAGAAGCTGTTCCTGGTTCCTCCGGTAACCACCACATTTTGGGGGATATTGGTACTTCAACTGAAGTTGTTAGTTCGTTTGGCACACACGACATTTTAATACAAAACAATCTAGACTGAATCAAATGACAAAGACTGAATATTGCAGTAGAATCACGAAAATATAAAGCACAAAAGAGACACTCCCTAAACGTACAAGTACCACCCTGTCACTTACCAACCAAGAACCACTCTCAAAATTGAAAAAAAAAGTCGAGTTGAAAAAGAAAAAAAAAGAGTTGGGAAAAAAAAGAGTTAAAAAAAGGATATATAGTTAGTTGTAGAGTTCACGTCGGGAGGTATTTGACACCACCTTGGTACCATGCTGTATCAGCCACCAACCTTGCCAGTGGGCGTGACTTAACAAGTGGTTTTATGCGGCTTTCGAGTTTACATGTACCGTCAGTTGAAAGTCGTATTTATTGTACGCCAGTTCCTATCGTGCTTCTCAGTGTCTGCGGTGAATTCTCTTGTGTAATTGTGTTTTCGTGCCTTTTAGACTGCAAATCCCTAGTTATCCTACTCCTAAATTTTATGTTTTGAGTGTTGAAAATGTATCCTACATTGTGTGATCTAGTTTACAGCTTTCTTTCGTTTTGTGTTTTTTGCAGGTTTGATTTTTATTTTTTACCACTATGAATTCTCTAACTGACTTTGATTTTGAATTTGATTTTACCTTATTTGATTTGGAAGAGACTTGCCCAGTCCAAGATTTAATGGATTGTCATTTGTGTCAATTAAAACCGGGCGCGTTAGAAAAATATTTTAATGAGAACATGGATAATACTCAATCAGAAATTGGTGGTATCGATGACGCTACAATTATAAACAATTTAGTTACAATTTTTAATAATCAAAATAATGCAGTTCACCCTGAACTGATTTCAACAATAAATTTTGAAGAAATAGCGAGCTTTGGGGAATTTAATTCAGATATTAATCCAGTCAATGAATCATTAGACAGTCTTAGAGAGGCCTCCTCAAAATATTTCACTGTTGATGAGGAGGAAATTAATTTAGAAAATCAAAAGTTTGAAATGTTAGTCAATGATGTTTATTCGAGCCAGGGAGTTGAGGGGAAACAGGGTGAAAATGAATTTCAGGGAGTTGAGGGAGAAAAAGAATTTCAGGGAGTTGAGGGTGAAAATGAATTTCAGGTAGAGCAAAATGTCTACTCACCAATTTCTGTTTCGTCGTCAGAAGATTCAACAGAGACCGTTATTGAGGTTAAAAAAATAAGGGAGGAATACCAACCAGCTCCTAAATTACATTTCCACCAAAAATCAATAGCGGTGTTCGAGCAAACCTGTAACGAAATTGTAGGTGATGTTGAGGTGTACAATGTTGTTCAAAATTGCAACCATAGTCCACCGAAACCTCACCTCAATTCCTGTGAAATTGTCGAATATAAAGAAGTTCAGAACAAACGAAAACGTTCTGCTTCTGAATCTTCTGACGACGAAACAAATGTAATGAAAAATACAAAAACCGATGATATCGAAAAATCAGGGGCCGTTGTTACAACCCAACCCAGCAATTCATTAAAAACCCCCTACAGAAGTGAATTAAACAAATTTTTAAATTCAAAAGCAAAGCAAAATTTATCAAAATCAGATCAAAGACGTGGTTGTGCGACGTTCAAATCAATGGTAAACAACTATTTCAATTTGAATGAACGTAAAAATTTGAGTAATTTTACTTGCTCAACTGTTAAAAAAATAATTCACAGACAGGGTGAGCTTCTTTTAACTTAGTGGTAAATAAATGTAAAAATGTTTTAAAAATTAAAAAAAAATACAAGACACGTAAGCGCAAACTTTTAAATTTAAATCCACTATTCCTTATTTAAAGAGAAACTAAACCTATAAATATCCAGTTCAAAATGACCCTTCTCTGCACACTCTGTCTAAAAGAATTTACACAGAGACGAAATGCCATAAGACACATTAAAGAATAATGTTTAAAAAGAGACAAAAATCATAATCCGGATGAGTATTTAATCGATAGTAAGTATATTTACATTATTTACTAAGAATTAGGATATATTAAAATATAAGAAAAACAATAAAATTCGTTTTGTGTTATTTCAATGATCTTTTTTGCTTGACTCGGTAAGCGTCCAGGGGCAGGGCAGGTTGTCAGTCCCCTCCCCCACCTTGCTACGCCGCTCATTATGTTATATTGCATATAAATTATTATAGTGAATTAAAAAAATTTCATTTTTTGTTTCAGTTGATTCAAAATTCTTCAGGAATACTGCAACTCGCCATTGCGAAGACTGTAAAGCTGATATTAATTTTAATGCTTGGAACTCTCGTCTAAGAACAAATGTCTACAAAAGCAAGAGTACTATTAAATATGGAAATGGAATAGACCTTATTAGAAGTGCTTTTAAGTGTCGAATTGCTGCATACAAGGTTTACTCACCTAAAATGCATGTCAACCTTAAAAAAATTCAGCAAGAAATTTCCGAGAAAGTCGTAACATTAATTCGCCAGCAACAGCAATTATATAGATGCGTTAAGATAAATGAAGAATTATTTGGTATCTACTACTCGCCAGTTTTGAAGTCTACATCCGTTAAATCATTCAAGACAGCCTTCCATAACGTGACTGAGACGACTGATTTAAATACTCTCTATGACGAACTATTCAAAATTCTAACAACCAAGGCAGGAGATTTATTAAGTCATTATGTAACAATAAAGAATCAATTAGCGTTATTGCTCAAAACAAAGAAAAATATATTTCTTTTAGTAAAAAAATTATGGTAAACACGTATGACTCTAAAAATAAAAAGATAGTTTACTTGAATTTACGATTTATAGACTCATTTCAATTTTTACCAGAGTCTCTTGAATCACTATCTAATATTTTAGATAATTCTCAATGTCTTAAAATTAGGAAACATTTTTCAGACACAGAGCAATTTAAATATGTTAGGCAAAAAGGAGTTTTTCCTTATTCATATATTGACTCTTACGAAAAGTTGAATGATAAATCTTTGCCCGCTATTGATAAATTTTATAATGACTTAATTGATGAAAATATTAGTAATGAAGATTACATTAGAGCTAAAGAGGTATGGAATGTATTCAATTGCTCCACGATAGATGAATATTCAAATATATATTTGAAATCTGACGTTCTCCTTTTAACCGATGTTTTTGAAAATTATAGAAATACTTGTTATAAAACTTATAAATTAGATCCTGTGAACTATGTAACAAGCCCTTCAATGTGTTGGGATGCTATGATTGAATTTACAAATGTAGAATTGAAATTATTGACTGATCCAGATATGATTCATTTCTTCAAAAAAGGGGTTCGCGGGGGAGTTAGTACTTGTTCAGGTCGAAAATCGGAGGCAAATAATCCTTTTCTTGATAATTTCAATCCTAAGTATCCAACAAAATATATTGCCCATTTAGATGCAACAAATTTGTATGGTTTTGCAATGAAACAGTATTTGCCAGAAAAAAACTTTGTTTAACTATCTGAGGATGAAATTAATGAACTTAATATTTTAAATATTTCAGATACATCATCTACGGGCTATGTATTTGAAGTTAACTTAGAATATCCTCAGAATTTACATGAAAGCCATAACGACTTTCCGCTCTGTCCCGAACAATTTAAGCCACCAATTTCCAAGTATTCTAAACTAATTCCCAATTTAAACAATAAGTACAATTATGTTCTTCATTATCGTGCTTTGAAGCAAAGCTTAAAATTTGGACTTAAACTTCTCAAAATACACAGGGGAATTAAATTTACACAATCGCCATGGTTAGCTAAATATATTGATTTGAATACTAATTTACGAAATGCTTCAAAAAACAAATTTGAAAAAAATTCGTACAAATTGGCAAATAACAGTATTTTTGGTAAAACTATGGAGAATGTCGATAACCGAGTAGATATTAAGCTAGTAACTCAATATGAGAGAGAGCGAAACAAATTAAGTGCTGAGAAATTAATTGCAAAACCTCAATTTAAAGATTTAAAATTTTTTTCAGAAAATCTAGTAGCTATTCAACTTCAAAAGATATGTATCGAATATAATAAGCCCATTTATGTTGGAATGAGTATATTGGATATTGCAAAAACTGTAATGTATGATTTTTATTACGGATATTTAAAATTAAAATATGGAGATAATGTTAAGTTTATTGTACACTGAAGTAGTTATAATAGGGGAGCGCCTCCTCCTCCTCCTCTTCCTCTCTCTCATGTCCCTCATTCTTAACTTCCTCCCCTTTTATTCTCATTCGCATATTTTTTAATTTTTTCTCTTTGTTCTCCCACATTTGATTTTGCATTCTTAAGTCTTATAAATAGGTGCATCAAGATCATTTTAGTATGTTAAGGTACGAGTGACTGTTAAAAGAAAAAAATCTGTTGAATAAATCTATTAATAATAATATTAAAATAAAATGAGTGAATCAGTTGGAGAAAGAAATCGATCCATTCCGCTTCAGACAATTAGCCTCGAAGAAATTATACCAGGAGTTCAAGAAGAAAATATACCATTAGTTCGAGAAGAAAATAATGGGATTGTTTTAAAAAATTTGAATAAAACTGAGAGTGAAGAGAAAAAAGTGTTTTGTGCTATTTGTTTTGAAATAATCGAATATTATGATTCATGTAGACCAAATACATGTTCCCACATTTTTTGTTTAAAATGTATTTTAAGATGGAATGATGAAAATGGTTGTTCTATAATGGTAAACAATTGTCCTGTATGTCGCACTAGATATTACTATTTGGTACAAATCTCAAAGATGTAATTAGACATCATTTTGTTGTAATTTTAAAAAGAGGATAATATTTTTTATAATTTGTGTTTGTGAAAACTCTGGTAACAAATAATTTTGTAAAAAAAAGTAAATGTAAATATATATAATAATTGACACACATTTTTTCCTTTTCCTATATTGAAACGACAACAATGATCTAACAAGTTTTTTAATACATACTAATTTTCACATCACATAACAAAATAATTGTTATGGGTTTACACAAAAAGTGCCACGCCCTAAAATGGCACCACTTTTGCAAATGGAAGCTTAAATTTTCTTATGGGAATTTACATGTAAAAATGACGGTTTTGATTGTCGGACCGGCATAGCCTAATCTACTACTTTTTAATTATACTAATAATATTAATATAATTTGCATCAAGTAAGAGAAAACTCAATTGAATACAGAAACAAGCGTTAACAAAATGTTATGCTAATAAATGAGTGCTTCTAGTGGCAGTTGACATAATCGACACTTTTTTTTTACATATGATTAGCTATTTCATTTACAAATACAGTGTCAGATGTTAGAATAAAAAGAAGTATTTTGCATATAGCAATGAAAATATATAACCGCTTATAGTAACAGTTGACATTTTTTAAAATTAATATTGTTGACGTATTCTACTTATTATCTTTACAATTTATGTTTAAAATTAATATTTTTGATATAATCTACCCATTACGTTTATAACCTATATTTAAAATTAATATTGTTGAAATAATCTACCCATCACCTTTACAAACTATGTTTATTATTAATATTTAACAACATAATCTTCTATCTCTTTTTTTTCATTTTTATTGCAGTAAAAGCAAGCATGTTCAGGAATTAGTAGAAAAAGATGTATCCTACAAATAGCACAATGTAAATCAGAAGCACTAACAACATAAGCTCTTTTGTAGTGGCAGCTCACATGATCGGACTCCCCTCTCCGTAAATATCTCATGTGAATTGCACTACAAGGAAGGCAAATAGCAAATGTTCCTAGTCTTCGACTTTCAATTTTAGAGTAGCTTTGTATAACACATACATCTTTTTCTTCAAAATTATTAAATAATTCACTAGCCCTAAACTTGCTTACTTTTACGTCAGCCTCGGTTCCTAAATTTAGCAGTTGTCCATCCATGTCCACTCCTTCGTCAATTTCCTGATCATCTTCCTCCATCTCTTCTTCTTCCTCCTCAATATAATTAATGTCGATGTTACATAAGAATGATCTTCTAACAAGCCTAGATGATTTGTCCAAAAATGAATGTTTATAAGTGATAGAATCGCCTTCCAAGTTAATAAAAATTTCTTTTCTTTCTTCAATTTGAGCGGCGGCACATTATTTTCTTCAATTTGGTCAGCGTTTCCAATCATATTTTCTGCCATCGTTAGGAGCTTTAGATTTAGATAGATATATTTGATAAAAAACAATTTTGGTTATAGCTTATAAAATAATATCGACAACTGATATTACAGCGAATGATACTGTATGATCGTCGAGTGGATGTTCTTAAGTATATATCCCATCAACCACCACTTTTACTACCTGCAATACTTAAGTTTTTTTTTTTCTTTTTTCGCTGTCCCTTTCCCTGTCAGTTTCCTCGGGGGGGGGGGGGGCAAGGGGCAATTTGCTCTCCCTTTTTGTTTAGTGAAAATTCTGATTCGGAAGAAGAACAAATTGATCAAAATTTAAGTTTGGCTATTTGTCCTACTAATTCACCATATGATATTGTAAATTCTGATTCGCAAGAAAAACAAATTGATCAAAATTTAAGTTCGGCTATATCTTCTATTAATTCACCATATGCTATTGTAAATTCTGATCCGCAAGAAAAACAAATTGATGCAAATTTGACTTCGGATATTTCTCCTAATAATTCACCAGTTGAACAAAATTCAATTTCGAAACCATCATTTATCATTAAAAAAAAATTTAAAATTAATAAAAAAAATAAAAAACAAATAGCAAACCTTAAGTTGTCTGGGTTTCGCTATTCAAAATTTAACTAATTTCATCACAATTAAAAAGGGAGACGAAAGTACGGTGAATTATGTTAAACAGGCCTTTGACAAATTAGTTGACTCATTTGAAGAAATGGATTCATAAAGTCAATTAATTTCTATTGCTTTTTTCAAAATTTGACTATAACTAAATAAAAATGCACAATATTAATTTTATTATTATACAAAGAACTTCAAAAATGCAATTGCTTTTTTCAAAATTTGACTATAACTAAATAGAATTGCACAATATTAATTTTATTATTATTATTATGCAGAAAACTTCAGAAATGCATAAGTGTGTAACATGTAATAAAGTCTTTACTAGAAAGGATAATTTACTGCGACATATTAAAAAACATGTTAACGGAAATTCCACAAAACTCAACAGTTGGTTGAAAAAACCAAAGCTTGTTAAAGGTAAGAACATTTTATTTTTCATGTCATATTTTGTAAAATATTTTTTTCTTAATTTATATAGATTCTACAAATATTGTAAAATATTGTAAAGAATGCAAGAAAAATATAAACCAAAGTCTATGGGGTGGACATCTTCGATCTAGTGTGCACAAGAACAATTCCAAAATAGGCTTGGAGGAAGGTGTTGAAATTATCAAGTCAGCATTCAGGGAACGAATAATATCTTATAGGATTTCCTCACACCAAAACTTCATAAATGTGAAAGAATATTTTCAACATTTGGAATACAAAATTGCACATCTAATAGATCAAGAACTGCAGAAACATAAATGTATCAAGCTAAATATGGAACTGTTCGGTTTCTATTTTAACCCCAGCAGCGACAGCTATGATGTCAAATCTTTTAATGCGCCGTTCCAAGTCATTTGCCAGGGATATCAGAAAAAAGAACTGTTAGAGCAAATCTGCACCATTATTGACCAGAAAGCTGACGAATTTGCAGAAAGAGATTCAGGTAAAGAATTTATTTTCGATTTTACAACAGCAACAAAAAAAGTAATTTTTTAATTTTTACGTTGCAGGATGGGCTTTGATGAATTTACTTCATTTGGAAATTAATGTTAACAAGCACAATCCGCTGAGAGCCTCATCTTTTATCGAACTTCCTCAAGAGATCAAGAGGCGTCAAGCTGTGATCAACATTAGGAATGATGACAACTTTTGCTTCGCCTGGGCAGTTGTGTCTGCTCTTCACCAACCACGCGGATTAGATTTTGAAACTTCATCCTACCCACACTACTCTTCTGTTTTGGATATGTCAGGTATAGAATTTCCAATGTTGCTAAAGAACATTAAGATTTTTGAAGAAAAAAATAACATTTCTATTAATGTATATGGATTAGAAATTATAAATCCTAAAAAGGGGAATGAAGTAATTGGTCCACTTTATTATTCATCGAATAAAAAAAATCAACATGTCAATTTATTGTTAATAAGTGATGATGATGAAAAAACTTTTCATTATTGCTATATTAAAGATTTATCAAAACTAGTTTCTGCACAAATTTCTAAACATCACGGAAAAAAATATATTTGCGATGGTTGTTTACAATATTTCCCTACAGAAGAAAATTTATTACAACACAATAGCTATGATTGTGATCATTTACGAATTAACCTACCTTCTAAAGAATTAATAAAAGATAAGTTTGGAAACTATTCATATGATAATATTTTGAAATTTGTAAATTATCATAAACAAATGAAAGTTCCTTTCGTGGTGTATGCAGATTTTGAATGCATTTTAAAGCCTTTAAATAATGACAATGTTGATAAAAATCCTAATACTTCATACACCTTAAAACAATATGAACATATTCCACATTCATTTGCCTATTACATTAAATGTTCCTTCGACGATAATTATTCTAAATTTGAAAAATATAGAGGTCAAAATTGTGATACATTATTTATAAATTCTTTAGAAAGAGATGTGTATAACATATACAATAAATATTTAAAGGCTCCTAAAAAAATGATCCCTTTGAACGAACTGGACAAAATTTATCATAACTATGAAAAAGTTTGTCATATTTGTAATAAACCTCTTTTAAATGACAGGGTTGCAGATCATTGTCATATAACCGGTCTTTATAGAGGTCCAGCTCATTCACTCTGCAACATAAATTACAGAATACCTAACTTTATTCCAGTTATATTGCATAATTTGCGTAATTATGATTCTCATCTATTTCTTAAAAAATTATGCTTAAACAAAGAACAACTAACAGTTATCGCACAAAACAAGGAAAAATATATTTCATTTGAAAAGCTTATTCATGTGGATAACTATTTTGATAAAAAGACACAAAAGGCTAAGAAAAAAAATATATCATTAAGGTTTATTGATTCTTTTCAATTTGTATCCCATTCTTTATCAAAACTCTCTGAAAGCTTAAAAGATGAACAATGTAAGGAAATAAAACAAATTTTCAATGATGAAGAAAGATTTAAACTTATTCGGCAAAAAGGTGTATTTCCTTACAGTTATATTGATGATTATTTAAAATTAGAAGAAACAACTTTACCTCAGAAAGACCAATTTTATAATACTTTAACGGATGAGCACATCAGTGATGCAGAATACCAAAGAGCTGTAAAGGTTTGGCAATTGTTTAAATGTGAATCTCTTGGTCAATACTCCGACGTTTACTTACTCTCTGATACTTTACTTTTGGCAGACATTTTTGAAAATTTTAGAAGCACTTGTTTATCCACATATAAGCTCGATCCAGCTCATTTTTACACTTTTCCAGGTTTATCCTGGGAGGCGTGTTTGCGTTATACTGGAATAGAGTTAGAATTGTTAACTGATCCAGATATGATACACTTTTTCAAAAAAAGCGTTCGCGGTGGTGTGAGCTCTTGCATTTGTAGAAAATCTGAAGCTAATAACCCATTTCTTTTAAATTTTGATCCTTTAAAGCCAACTAAATACATAATTTATTATGATGCAACAAATTTGTATGGTTATGCAATGTCACAGCACATTCCAACGGGAGATTTTGTTTGGTTAACAGATAAAGAAATCAATGATTTAAATATTATGAATATTTCTAAAAAATCTAATAAGGGATATGTTTTAGAAGTTGATTTAGAATATCCTACAAGTCTACATTCCTATCATAACGATTTTCCGTTTTGTCCAGAAAACTTTAAACCGCCAAATTCTAAATGCATAAAATTAATACCCAATTTAAATGATAAATCAAAATATGTTATTCACTATCAATTATTAAAACAATGTTTGGAACATGGACTCAAGTTAACTAAAGTTCATAGAGTTTTACAGTTTTCTCAATCTGATTGGTTGAAAAAATATATAGACTTGAATTCAAGATTAAGAAATGATTCAAAGAATGAATTTGATCGTAATACTTACAAGTTGGCAAATAATAGTATTTATGGCAAGACTATGGAAAATGTTGATAGGAGAATTGACGTAAGACTTGTTACAGAGTGGGAAAAAAATAGAAGAAAAGATGGTGCTGAGAATTTAATTGCAAAACCATATTTCAAGGACTTAACAATATTTTCTGAAAACTTGGTAGCTATTCAAATGCAAAAGATTCAAGTTACTTACAATAAACCAATATATGTAGGCTTCTCAATATTAGATATATCTAAAACTGTCATGTATGATTTCTTTTATAATTTTTTAAAACCTCTTTATCAGGAAAATATTTCACTTTTATACACCGATACCGATTCGTTCATTTTAGAAGTCACAACTCCAAATATTTATTCTGACATGATAAAAAATATTCACAAATTTGACACATCTAATTATGAATTTAATAATATACATGAAATGCCTATTACAAAGTCAGTTATAGGAAAATTCAAAGATGAATATGCTGGTGAACCCATTACTGCTTTCTTTGGTACTGGAGCAAAAGCATATTGTATTAAAACGGAAAACAGTTTAACAAAAAAAGCAAAAGGTGTTAAAAAAAGTGCAATTAAAAAGCAGTTGGATTTTATTCATTATAAAGATGTTGTTGAAAATCATTCTAAAACCTTTTGTTCAATGTATGTTTTTCGATCTAGACAACATACAATTTTTACAGAGTTAATTAATAAATTGGCTTTGAGTTCCGAAGATGATAAGCGGTATAAAATTCCCTATAGTTTTAATACATTAGCTTGGGGACACCAAGATATTGCTTTGTATCAATGGAATGCAGAACATGAAGATTTAGATATATTTATGTAGATATTATAAGGTATTTAAATTTGTTGTTTTTGAAACCAAAGTTAGTCTTCATAAGTCTTTCACAAAATGTGCATAAAAACTTTTGACAAAGAAATTGATAACAGTTATTTTAAAACATATGAAAAACGACTTTCCACTTTTAAAAAATGAAAAGGAAAATTGAGACCAGAAGTGTTAGCTGGAGCTGGCTTTTACTATACTTCAATCAATGATATTTGTAAATGTTTTTATTGTGGTATTGAAATTTTTGATTGGTTAAGTTATGATGATCCTATTGTGGAGCATAAGAAATTTGCTAGGAATTGTGATTTAAATAACTGTTTATGGAAAAATAGGAATCGAATAATTGTAACCATTCAAAATAAGTCTTCAAGCTACACATTTTATATAGTATTATTAATATCCTTATTTATGAACTTTTACATATATTTAAATTAAGTATTTTATTGTTATTTTTTTACAACTGCTTTTGTATTCGTGGTGAAAGTATCTGCTTAATGTTAATAAATTTGGAATATAATTATTAATTTGTTTTAATGACTATCAGTAGATCTCAATTTATTCTTCTTTATTTTATTTTCCAAAATGTTTTTTATGTTCATCATCCCCCTGGCGTAACACAGTGTGAAATATGTTTTTCTAATAAAACAGACGTCACTCTAAGTAAATATTGTAAATTTATGAAAATTGGATTAATTAACAATAGTACAATTAGTTGGATGGAACGAATAAATGGAAATGAAAATGCAAGTAAATTTTTTAAAATTTTGTATCATTATCCAAATCGATCTATTTTTGATACAAATTGGATAGAAAGGTTAGAGTTTAAAAATAATCAGTTACAAATTTTAACCCCCAACTGTACCAATTATTATGACGGATTCAAAAATTATTACTTTTCCATCATTAGTGTTACATTAAACTTTGCATTATTTTTATACATTACCATTTTAATTATTTATCTTTATTACAAATTTCAAACTGGAAATCTATTTTTTCATTAATCCATTTTAATCGAAACTTTAAAGAAAGTGGGGATGAGAATATTTAAGTACAAGAATAACACAATATGTTTCAGTCTCGTTTAGTCATTATGAACAACGCCGTGGTTCATAAACCTTTGGAAACGCTTCTTAATTCAAAAATTTATTTTTTAAATAATTCTTTGTCAAAATTTGTTCTTGTTGGCATTAGTTTAAATGATTTTTCTCCAAAAATTGTAATTGGTGGAAAAACTGGATTTTCAATCGCACTAACCGAAGAAAATTGGAAAGACATTTGTGTTCATCAAGGAATTATTGTAAACAATTTCTACTTTCCTCAAGTTGATCAAACCAGTGTGAATATAAACAACATTCATCTGCAGGTTCAGAAAATAAATGATACCCCTGTTCTACAAATTACAAAAGGCCCACACTTCATATACTTAGGACAAGAGTCTTTGGACAATTTGTGGCGATTAAAGGAAATTATTGATTATAGATTATCTATACTTAAAAGGCAAGAATTCAATACATATTTCAAAATATTTCAAAATAATATTTCATCTGATTGTGGCGACTTGTGTACGCATGTTTATAATATAATAAGTCCAACAGAAAATCCTAACAGTGAAAATGTTTCAACTATGATGGAATTACTTGCTTTATATCCTGAACAAATGGAAAACAAATTGAAGCAAAATGGAACAAAACGAAAATATTACGAAGAAAACAATGAAAATGGATCAAAAAGAAAATATTACGAAGAAAACAATATCTTTTCTGGAAGAGAACAATAAGGTGCATGTGTTAGTGAAGTGGAGCTTTGCTTACAGACAAGCCCGTAGGAGTAACTTTCAGATGTGGTACTTAGATAGACTCCGTTTTGAAAAAAGAATAAATGATTGTAAACTTATTCTAGATTCGATATTATCTGAGGAACATAGAAATAAAATATATTTGACACGTTTTAATAAAAATTGTATTTGATGTTTTACTTAATAAAATTTTAGTTTAGTAAATGTGAATTTTATTTGAAATTAATTAGCACATTAAGACTTTGTAATTTGTATCAGCTAAAGCATAAAGTGAGGAACAGAAATAAAACAAATTTAACTAAAATTTAATTTCAATTTAATTAAACAATATTTTTTTTATCAATCCATGTATTATATTTTTTATCAAGTCCTAACCATTTCACATAAACTTTGTTTCCTTTCCTTCTCAAAATCTTCTCTATAAGATACACATCGGTATGCTTTACTTTTAGTAATTCTTGCTCATAAAAACCACCCAGAATGTCCTGATTATCTTCGTCTTGAATTAAATATGTCCAAGGGTTTGTCATCTTAACTTCTTTAATGTGGAATATCTCATTTGACCAATTTGGTGTGTAACCTTTTGAAAATGCCTCTCGATGCTTGCTTATTCGTACGTGATCACCCACTTTAAACTTTGGAGATTTTATATCTAACGTTTTAGCATGAGTAAATGCAGATTTCAAGATTCTATTTTCATTTGTTTTATTTACTTGTTTTGGCTTCATTCCTATTGAAGAATGTTTTGTATTGTTATAATCTTTTACAATATCCGCTAATATATTAAACCATTTGTAATTTCCTTGAATGCTAAATATTTTCCACATATTATTCTTTAAAGTCCTGTTCACTCTTTCTACTATACCCGCTTTCAAATTGGAAAACGTGCTATAATGGTTAATTCGAAATTGTTGCATCAAATTTTGAAAATTTACATTGAAAAACTCTCTCCCTCTATCCGTTTGCAAGTTTTTTGGTGGAGTTTTTGCACTGATTAATATTTTTTTCATTGCCGCTGTTACGTCTTTTCCAGATTTAGATTTTAACGGTTCGGCCCAAACATACTTAGAAAATACATTTATGGTAATCAAGATATATTTAAATCCCTTATTAAATTTGGCATAGGGTAACATTTCAACCAAATCAGCTTGAAAAAGATCATTTAACCCTTTCACTACCACCCTTCTGCGTTTGTAGTTTTTTCTAGCAGGTTTATGTAATTCATTAACGACTTGTTGTTTAACGGTTGTCATGACAACAAACTTGTTTATTCAATTTTAAGGAAGTTCACTTTCTATGTTTTGTAATAATTCGAAATATAACTTTTATATGTTTTTTCCCATTCATTCAATTTATCAATTTGTATTGTATAACTTTTTTCATTTAAAATTTTACTAATTTTAGTAATCTCCTTTTCTAACGCATTAAAGGATTTTTTTATCTCTCCAGTTAAGAAAGTAGTTGATCTACTATCACTATTTTTTAATTCCTCCTCTGTTTTATTTAATTCTTGTTCTAATTTCTTAATTACACTGGACATTATATTTTCCAAGGAAATATATTGTTGATTTTCTTCCAAAGTGAGTTGGTCAATTGTTCTACTGTTAAGAATGCTATTTTGATTTCTTTTTTTTTCATCATCTAACCTTTTTATAAAAGTTCTTAATTGTTTAATTTTTTCCTTGTGTTTTTCAATTATTACTTCTCTTATATTTGTTTCCATTATTTTATTAATTTTGTTGATATCATCACTTAATTTTTTGTCTTCCTTTTTAACATGTTCATTTAAAAATTGCAAATCTTTACTTATTTGATTTAGCGTTAGCAACTGTTTATTAACGTTTTCAATTGAGGTATAGCATCCTTTAATCTGGTTTTCATACTTTAAAAAATTTTCATCAAAAACCTTAAGCTTTTTAGCAAAGATTTCATTATTTGTTTCATTTTCACCTAATCTCCTTTTTAAATTATTAATGTCACTTATTCTCTCTTGATTTTGTTTTGAAATATGGCGTCCAAATTTATCAACTGTCATGTTGAGCTTTCATTAAACAATAAATATGATTATATTTGATAGCTGTTATTTATAGTATTACTTTATCTTCTCTTAATTCTTCAATAATAGAGATAATCTCGTTACTATGAGCATTATTTCCCGCATCACTTGATGAAATTAATAAACGTAGCCTATCAACAATTTCGTTAACATTATTCCAGTATACATAGTCTGTATTTGATCTGTTTGTTTTCAAAATTAATCCCTTTCCTGTAGATTTGGCTCTAGTTGTTCTAAACGGAGGTTTTGGTTTGTTAAATGCTGTAACTAATCTTGGCAAGGTTTTTGTCTTTGTAATCCCCTTTCTTTGTAAATATGGTCCTATTATTGTAACATATTTGTGTGATGTATTTCCTTGAACTTGTTCATTTGAATCAAAATTCCTACGATATACATTTGTTTTAGCTAGAATGTTCATGTAATTATCTAAATCTTCCTTCTTATAACCTTTCGGTTCTTTTTTGAAAAGCAATTCGTATAAACCTGGCGTGCCTGTGTACGTTATTCCTCCCACTTTAATGTCTTTTCCAATAATTTCTACCGGTATCTGTGTTAAACCAAAAGAAAACTTATCCGTTTCGAGGTCATGAACTATTCCATAATAATGGTCAAATTTATGTTGTGTATCTTTCACACCCTCATCAATATATGATCTGGGTAATTCATGAAAATCTGCTAAGTAATCTTTATATGATGGTGTACCAACATAGGTTTGAATTGTTTTTCTAGTTTGTTCCAATATGTCTGACAAGTTTAAATTTGTTGTTGTGTCACTAGAAGGATCTGAAGTTTCTGCTATAACAGTTGATGACAATGGTTGTACTACAGGAGAGGAAGAAGTGATACTACTGTCATTTAAAAATGTTGGTAGTTCTGTAGGGAGTGACGGAGTTTTTCCTGTTTTCTGAATATTTTTCGTCGGAGTTGATGTTTTATAAAGCTTTGTAGGTGTTTTGAAATCTTCATACTTTGAAACTCTTTCTTCTTTTAAATCGAATGGTTCGGATTTACCAATACTTGAAATTAGCTGTTTAAGTGGTTGTGTTATTGGTCTATAAGTTTGTTCTAATTCGGACTGAGCAGTAGAAGTAGCTAATTTCAAGCTTTGATATTTCTGCTTCACGGCTTGTCTCGATCTTATTAATTCTCGAGCTAAACGTTTATCCATGCTGTACAAGTTTTAAATGAAATAAAACTGCAAATTTTTTACTTTTATAAATATATAAAGGAATCGAATTTACTCCTATATCTGCCGTGATTTACTTCACAATCTTTGTCAATTACAAGAAAGCCATATGGATCCATCCAACAGTTAGCACAAATATTTTTAAACTGATCAAATGTCATATCCAATATACAGTGGTCATTATATATATGTTTTAAACTCAAACAGTCCTGTTTAAATAAAATTAATAAGTTTGCATTTTCTCGAATTAGACGTTTAAGGATTGAGGAATATCCTTGAAAAATAAAAAAACAATCGGTGTTTCTATGCCTTCCATGCGTGAAATAGTCCCTAATAATAGATTGATTATGACAAGGAATATCATCAAAAATGATAACGGAATTTGGCTTTATCTCATGAGGTGAAATAATGTTCTCATCGCTATCATATTCAAAGTATCCAATTTCTTTCATAGGTTTTAACAACTTTCTTAAATATTCATATTTTGGTTGATCTAATGACTTTGAATAAACATAGACATTTTCAAACCTAATTCCATTTGGATGCTCGAGCAGTGTAAGCATAACGTTGGTTTTACCGCTACCACTGCAACCAACTATAAGCCCTCTTTTTGAACCACCGCAAAATAAGTCACCATGCTTTCTCAACTGTTTACTTAAAATTTTTTCATCATGATTATTTACTGGTAATGAGAATTTTTGTTTTTCAATCCTCATTCTTAATCACACTAGTAAATATTTTTAGCTGTAAAAGTATTTATACCAGAAAAATGTCAATGTGCTTTTAGTATAAAAAGAACTTCAATGACTGTGGGTCGCCATAAGTTGAAAAAAACTATTAAAACACGTAATAGAAAAGGCTCTGGTTTAGTAAATAAATTAATTAGCAAACTACCTTTCGAAGTTCATATACCAGGATATAATTATTGTGGTCCCGGCACCAACTTGGAAAAAAGATTAACTAGAGGTGACGTTGGTATAAATCCATTGGATTCCGCTTGCAAAGAACATGATATATCTTACTCTCAGACTGAAGATTTATCAAAAAGACACATATCTGACCAAATATTAGAAAAAAAAGCCTGGGATAGGGTAAAAGCTAAAGATTCTTCTATTGGTGAAAAAATTGCAGCTTTAAGTGTTGCAGGAATAATGAAGGGTAAAAGAAAGTTCGGTTTGGGATTAAAAAATACAAAAGGGGGTAAACTTAAATTGAGAAAAAAACGTATCATTCGAACACCCAAAAAAATTGGAGGATTTCTACCTCTTTTGTTTCCCATTCTTGGCGCCCTGGGTGCACTAGGTGGAGGCGCGGCAGGAATTGCTAAGGCAGTAAATGATGCTAAAGCAGCTAAACAGCAACTAGAAGAAATACATAGACATAATATTGCAATGGAAAATGCTTCTAAAGAAGGGAAAGGATTATATATTAGACCATATAAAGGAAAGGGACTATTTATTAGACCTTATAAAGGAGGATCCGTCAAAATGAAAGCAATCAGACAAAAAAAAAACTCAAAATAAGTTTTCCAAAAAGAGCACTTACGAACAATGATATTATTAAATATGTAAAGCTGTTAAAAATAACTGGCTTTAGAGGTGTTTTTATGCTCGATGAACTTCCAAAAAAAATTAATCTGAAAGAATGTGGTATTGTAAATTTGGATAAAAAACAAAATAAAGGATCTCATTGGACTGCTTATATTAAAAATAACAAAAATGTAATATATTTTGATAGTTATGGAAATTTAAAACCACCTTTTGAACTTCTCAAATATTTTAATTCGAATGGCAAAGTGGATGTATTTTATACTTATGAAAATAAACAAAAATTTAATTCATATAACTGTGGTCAACTATCCCTAAAATTTTTGCAAAAAAATATATAAACTCATTATTTATTGTAATATCTCATTCATAAATAAACTGCAATGTCTACCACAATTGCCATATCAGGAAACAGTTCTGTTTTGTCTGCTGATTTTAATCCGCCCATATATTTAGAGGATGAAAAACAATATTACCTGGGTTTAGCTGATTTTGAAACGTTTATGACTATCCCCAATATAAAAGAAGGATATAATAAATTTTATATAGATAAAAAAGTAATTGTTATTCCCGACGGAACTTATGACATTACAGATATAGAAACATACATAAGAGAAAGTATAGAAGATTTATTTCCGAATGAAAAAATTTTTTTTCTTTTAAAAGCAAATGTTAATACTCTAAAAACTTTTTTAATGTGTAGTAGAATAATTGATTTTACCAAGGAAGATTCGATAGGAAAAATGTTGGGTTTTAATAGCAGGATACTAGAAGCTATGAAAGAGGAAGAATCAGATAATGTTGCAAAAATAACTAAGGTGAATGCTATTTGTATTGACTGTAATATTTGTGTCGGTTCTTACAATAATGGTAAACCTGTTCATATTATTCACCAGTTTTATCCAACTGTAGCTCCAGGGTATAAAATAGTTGAATCTCCTTTGCCCATTTTGTATTTTCCAGTTAGCGTCAAAGCAATTAACAATATAACAGTTAAAATAGTTGATCAAGACGGAGAACTTATCAGTTTTAGAGGAGAAACTATAACAGTAAGGTTACATTTACAAACAAGTGAAATATAAAATGGTTGTTAGATATAATAGAGCCCTTGGGATGAGACTTGCCCCTACCACTATCAACAAAGTAAAAACTTATAAAAAGAAAAAGCCTAAACAACAGTTCAGTATCAAATCCAACACCAACAAGTTAAGACGAGATAATCGTAAATTTCTCACATCCTTGGGTTTCACTGTTTTAAAATAATGAACATATTAAACGTAAACGAAAAGCTTTATGTAGACAATTCCATCGTCAGTTCTGAGCTTCACACATATCAACCATATATTTCTTCAAAATTCGATTACAATGATGAAATAAGGATCCCAATTCAAGAACTCGATGCTTACACTCTACCATCAGATAGTTTACTTTATATCGAAGGAAAATTAACTAATACAGAAGGTAAATATAAGAAAGAATTGCTATTTATTAACAATGGTATAGCCTTTTTGTTCAGAGAAATCCGCTATGAACTAAACGGAATTACTATAGATTCAATAAGAAATGTTGGATTAGCATCAACCTTAAAAAGCTACCTTTCTCACAATACCAACGAAAGTTTAAAACTGGAAAATGCAGGTTGGTTTCCACATCGGAAAGAAGGTGATACAATTTTAGTTGATAATGATGGAAAATTCTCCGTATCCATACCACTAAAAATGCTTTTAGGATTTTTTGAAGATTACAGAAAAATTATTATGAATATGAAACAGGAATTGGTTCTTATTAGATCAACTGATGATTTAGATGGTGTTATTTTCAAAAAGATCCGGCACACCTTGTTACTGCTCCTGACACTCCATTGGTTACTTTCGATAAAATTTATTGGAAAGTTCCTCACATTCTAGTTGATATGCCACAACAACTTGCTCTATCAAAAATATTAGAATCAAATAAAGATATATTGATAGGATTCAGGAGTTGGGAACTTGTTGAATATTCTTCTCTAACCGAAAACAACCCGTCACACATGGCCGGTAAAAACAACTAGTAAACTAGAAGCTCCTCGTCATGTTGTGATTGGCTTTCAAGAAAACAGAAAAGGGAAAATTGTTAAAGATATGAAGCAAATTTGACAGATTACCTTGTCAATATTTAAGAGTAGATTGAAATTCTGAAAGATATCCTACGACCATTTGTACTTAAATTTCGAAGAACAATACGTAACTGAACG
>JAUTXW010002693.1:0-48899 GCA_030620095.1 Kuschelorhynchus macadamiae | reverse complement strand
ATTTTACATTGTATACTGCTTAAAATCCAATAATATATCAAAAGTTTCGATTAAACCGTTATAAGACAAGCTTACTGCTGCCTTAAGCAAAAAGGAGCAAACGAATTTTTTTTCTTCCAAAAAAAAAGTTTTTCCATTTAAAAAGATTGCTCTAGATTTTTTCTAAAACTAACATATGTTACCATTTCATTAAGTAAAAAGCAGGTAACTTGCTTATTTTAAACAAAAAAGGCAGTAGTGTACTTATAAGTACCAAATATCTAATCATGAGATAAGAAGCCATTACCACACTGATTTTAGTTAGGTAATGTTAGATATTATCGCACTAGTGAGGTAATTATATCTACTAATATTAAAATAAAAACTGTTAAAGAAAACACGTTTATTTTTTATTAAAATACAGCATTTAAAACTGTTTATTGTAAATATTAATTACACAACTAGCAATTGCAGTTATTTAAATTAATACCAGATGTACTTGATGAACTTGACTTAACTTACGATGAACTTGCATTAAATATATTCAGTTTTTTGATACCACTTAGTTGCTTCATTTTCCTTATTTCTGAGTATACTCAAAGCAGTCTTCTTTTTGTTTTCTTCCGAAGCCTCAATGTATTCTTCTGCAACTGTATTTGACCGCAATCAATCGTGCTTCTTTGAGGTCCAAATATCCACTCCGGTATTGGCTAATAGTGATGTAGAAGACCTTCTAAAGTAGGGGCCGGTATATTGTTCGGGATTGGATAATTTTAAAAACAAAGCAATAACCTTAGGCATATCTCCAAAAGTGTTTAGTCCCACTGACATTTTTGTACATTTACCATTCTTATAGTACTCGAAGAAATAACCATGATCTAAACCACAGATTAACAACCAATCAGATACCGCACTCCTGGAATTTTTATTCATGAACGTGTTTTCTCGAACCCCATTAGCTGGGCGGCAATGTACTATATACTACGTAACTGGAAGAGACCCGTAATGGTCAAAAAGTGAGGCAAATCTATATTTAGGCAACCCGCAGTAGTATGGTATCTTTTTTTTTTTTTTTTTGTGTCTTTTACGCATGACTCCATCCCGATTGGGATGGAGACAGTGTGGGACTCGCATTACTGCCAGGTTGTTACACTTGACAGATTGCCATACCCACTAAACCCCACCGGGCCCCCATCAGATGGACCGTCATTGGGCAAGCCCAAGGGTCCTTCGATGGGGTTGATGCCGTCCTTCCGGGGGTGACCCTCTAAAAGACATGGTCCTCTGGTGGGGGGTGAGTTGCCTCTTTGGCACGGTGTTTTGTGCCGCCTCTCGTTACTGTATATCTGAAAAGGAAAGTATCATTAGTAATGTAGTCGTCTTACCTGTTGAAGTTACTCTTGTTGATCCGTCCTCCCGTCTGTCCGGTTGCCACTGTCAGCGTCTCACTGGACCTTCCAGTTTGCCGATGTCAGGTTCCTCCGCCTATCCGTGTGTTGGTCTTCTTGGTGTGTCCTCTTCTGGGCCCTCAGTGTCACTGCTGTTCCGTGTCCTTGCAGTGAGGAGCTGAGGAGGGGTGTTATTTTACCTCAGGTTCAACTGCAGCTCGCGCCGGAGCCAGTTGAGGTACCTGGTATCCTCTTCTTTTACCTCAGGTTCAGCTGCAGCTCACGCCGGAGCCAGCTGAGGTACCTGGGAATCCTCTTCTTGGATTTTTATTGGCCACATGAGTTGCTTAAGAATTTTTGCAAGTGAGATCAAGCTTCTGAGGAGCACGGAGGCTCAGAAGTTTTGATTCACTTGCATCCATCCTCAAGCACTTTTAACGCAGAAGTCCGTGTCTTGGTCTTCTGTGTTTGGTCCTATTGTTGTGGTTTGGAGCTAGTGGATCGTAATTCACCAGGTCTCGTAGATTTTCATTATGATGGTTTTCGGCTGCTCTGAAGGCTCGGGTAGCCTTTTGTTGCATAAAGTCTTCGATTTGTGTCCATTGAAGATCTCTCTGCAAGTCCTCATTCCTGATGAACCACGGGGCATCTGCCGCCATCCTTATCAGTTTGTTTTCTGTCCTCTTGATTTTTAGAAGGTTTGTTTTTGACGCATAGCCGTAAGCTGTGGAGCCGTACGTTAGTTGGCTCCTTGCTACTATTTTGATGAGTAGCAGCTTTGTCCTGATTGCCATTTCGCTCTTTCGGCAGAGCAATGGATAGAGTTTATTCATTGCCTGTCTGGCTTTGGTCCTCGCTGCGTTGATGTGTTTGGTCCAAGTCAGTCGTTTGTCCATGGTCATACCTAGGTACTTGACCTCGTTGGACCATGGAATCTCCACTTCTCCAACTCGGATTCTGGCTCTGGCAGTCAGTCTCCTTCGTTGGAAAAGTATGGCTTGCGTCTTCTGGGGGTTGATCTTGACTTTCCACTTAATGCACCAGTCATTAAGGTCATTTATGTCCTCTTGCAGTCGTCTTCCCAGGATGCGGGTGCTTCTGCTTTTGTGTAGGATGGCGGTGTCGTCTGCGTAGAGTGCTGTTATGCCCTCGTCTCCTATCGGGACATCATGGGAGAAGATGGAGTAGAGCAAGGGTCCTAGTACCGATCCTTGTGAAACTCCTGCTACCAGTCCTCTTTGTTCAGAGTGGGTATCATTCACTTTGACGGAGAATGTCCTGTCTCTTAGGTAGCTGCGTATTATTATAATGCTTCTTCTCTCGTATCCGGCCACAGACATTTTGTACACCAGTCCTTGGTGCCACATCCTGTCGAAGGCCCTCTCGATGTCTAGGAAGACTGCTCCTGTGGCTTCTCTGTTGTTGAATCCTTTTGTGATGTATTCAGTAGCTCTGAGTTGCTCAGATGAGTGCCCAGCCCTGAATCCGAATTGTTCGTCTGGAATGGCGTCTAGCTCTTGGGTCTCATCTTTTAGTCTTCTAGCTATGGCTCGCTCAGCTACTTTGCCTAGTGCAGGGAGTAGACTTATGGGCCTGTAGTTTTGCGGTAGGGTACGGTCCTTGCCTGGTTTTTTCCAGGACTATGACCTCCGCCTTTTTCCACATGCTGGGGAAGTGGCATGTCCTCAATATGGTGTTGATGATGTTGGTCATAGCACTGTAGCCTTTTCTTGGAAGGTACTTCAGCATCTTGTTGGTAATGCCGTCGGCTCCAGGGGCTTTTTTCACCTTTAGCCTTTTTATTATGTCTCTGACTTCTCCAGGGGAGACAGGAGTTGGATTGTGTTGAGGTAGAACCTGTGCGTCCAGATCCCTTACAATCTCGTTGACTTCTTCTATGTGTTCGTCGTCTTCGTTGGGGTGATGGTTTAACTGACCTTGTTGAACAATGGCGTCAGCAAGGATCTCAGCTTTGTCTTGATCTGAGTAGACAGGGCCGTTTACACTTTGAAGAGGTGGTAAGGGTCGTTTGTCAGACCTTAAGGCACGCTGCATTTGCCATGCAGTCTGGTGAGTTGTATCCAGGGATTTCACTTTTTCACTCCACTTGTTATCCCGGTATTCCTTGAGACTGTCCCTCAGGAATTGGGAGTGGCGATTTAGTACAATCCTGTCTTCTTCCTCTCGGGTCCTGGCGTAGACCCTTCGGAGTCGTCTATTTGTCCGGACCTCGGCTTTTAGAGGTTCCGGGAGGTCCTCTGTATGCCGGTGCCTGCTTATGTCCTCCACTACTGTGTTTTCATGGAAGGCACTCAGGATGGCTGTCTCTAGACGTCCTACGGCCTCCTCTAGTCCCTGAGGAGCGCGGATCTCAGGGATTTCGATTACGGTTTTCAGACGCCTTTGATAGGCCTTCCAGTCGGTTGTCTTCTTGATGCGGTGGTTTACTCTGTTAAGGTTCACACCCAGTTGTAGGAGTACTGGGTTGTGACCTGAGGTTCCTTCCTCCAGAGTGTTTATGTCCAGCTCCTCCCTGATGTTTTTCAAGAGTGCAATGTCTAGGACTGAAGGTCTCCCATGTGCACGGGGGAGGTGGGTAGGTTGCTCGGGTCCTATTATGGCGAGCCTGTGGTCTTCGCAGAGTCTGGATAGTTTGCGACCATCGTTGTTCGTATAGGAGCAATGCCATTCTTCTGATTTGCAGTTGAAGTCTCCTATAATGATTTTTGGGGAGTGTCCTGTGGCTAGATGCTCGATGTCTTCTCCTAGTAGTTCTTGTCTGGGAGCACTTCTTCGTGTTTGGACCTCAATGGAAATGGCGTCTAGTTCCACATCCTCAACCCCCAGGAAGGAATGTGGGACGCCTCTCCGGACTAGTAGAGCTACTCCTCCCGCAGCTGGGTTGCCGGGGGGGTCTTATCTGTACATATGATACCCCGGGAAGGAAATTCTAGTCTCAGGTCTGAGTTTCGTCTCTTGGATTGCTACGACATCTGGGTGGTGTTCCTCCAGAAGCTCCATGACATCTGTTTTCCTGGCCCTTATTCCGCAGGTATTCCAGGAAATTAATATTAACTCCTCGTTTTGTTGTTTTGCTGGCATTTTTATTTAAGTCTGCGAAGCTGTTCCTCCACAGCTTTTGTAATTGTTGGGATTATATTCTCAACAATTGAGGGCATCATTCCTGTAACTGCCTGCAGGATGGCAGTTTGTAAATCCAAGGGGGGACTGGAAGTCTCGCCCTTAGATGTATTTGGCTTTGCTTGTGTTGGGGCCTTGTCCTTAGTTGTTTTGTCATCTTCTTTGGGTGGTTTTGGCCCTGGCTTGAAGTTTGCCCATGGGGCGACAGGTGTCTTCTTGGGATTGGGGAACCTGGGGCATCCCCTGTAGCTGGCAGGGTGCCCACTTTGGCCGCAATTAGCACAGGTGGCATTTTTAGTGCCGTCTTCATTAGCTGGCAGGTTGCAAGCACTGGCCCTGTGTTGACCAGCGCATTTAACACATCGGTCCGGATGTGTGCATAAGGACTGAGTGTGCCCAAATTGCTGACATTTGTAGCACTGCTTGACCGTCTGGTCTTTTTTCTTTGGCTCAACTTTAACCTGTCTATCTAGGAGTACTTTAATCTCCATTATCCTCTTGTCTGCTGCCTTGACGAGAAACAGAGGCATTGGCTTCTTTGTGACCCTGGAGGTCATACGTGTTACTTCAATTTCTTTGAGTCCGATTTCGCTGAGTTCTTCAACGATTTCTTCTAGGGGGGTGTCCATGTGTAGTCCTCGGACAACAGCATGGACTTTCTTGTCTTCAGGAAGTTGATACGTGGGATACGGTTTGTTAGCTTCCTTGAGATGTTTGGTTAAGGCCCGGTGGTCTTTGGCCGTTTCGGGGTAAATCTGCAGTCTGCTCCCTGCAGCTTTTGCCTTTGAGAAGGCAATGTTTGCGCTCTTGATATTTGTCCAATCTCCCCCTATCTATTACTATAGGCGGGATTTTGGTTTTCGCCGGAGAAGTCTTGGCGTTCTCTGCTTCCTCCGGTTTTGTTTCCTCAGGTTTTTCTTCTTCCATTAGTATGGCGTCCTCTGAGGGTGGAGATTTTGCCCTTTTCCTCTTGGTTTTTTGCTGTACAGCGGGCGTGTCGGTGTTCACTTCCTGAACCCGCTTTGTATCCGCACTTGTTTGATTGATGAAAAGAGTTTCTAGACGGACCAGCCTGGCCGTCATCTCTTTATTTTCCCTCTCTAAGGCCTGGTACCTTAGCAGGAGGCGGGCGTTTTCCTCTTTAAGTTTAGCAATCCTTTCGGTTTTGGTTTTCACTGTTCCACTAGAGCTGGCACTTCTAGTGGACACACTCACTTCTGGTTTCATATTGTTGCACTGCACTTACACAGCACACAGATATTTATTCCTGTAGGGAATAAATCACACTTAGCACTTTTCCAAAATTGGAAAAAAGTCACTTCTCGTAATCTTTCAGTACGGAGCCGGGTGAACCGAATCAATCCGCACTGTCTGAATGCTCAAAGTGAACTGATGATGGTATCTCCGTCTCTCTCTAGCTTATTGTGTTAAATGGCACGATATGCGTATTTATTTGATTATTTATGTTTTTTAACTTTATTTTGTCTTGAAATGGTAGAAAAACAGTTATATTATCTGTATTAAGATAGGAATACCTCTTTTTTAAACGGAGTTTTACAGAAAATATGATGATATTTGGTAAAAATTACGATGGTATAGGTAGACAAATCGCGTGTGAATTAAAGTTATTATTTTTGTTTGTATTTCTATTTTTATGCTAGCTTGTTATACTTATTATTGTAAATAAAATATAATATGCCTATATTTTTAACTAATTTATTGTTTCTTTTGTTAATAATAGCGTAAGTAGTAGGTATAGGTACCTGTTTGAAAAATTCTAAAAAAAAACTACAATTTACGAACAAAGGGTAATGTAGCCCACGGATGTCTTAAAATCAGAAATAAAATCTGCCACTCTGCCACAAAATTGTCGGTATATCTACCGAAAAAATCGACAGGGTGTACCAAAAAAAATAAATAAGAAAGTTTAAAGGAAAAAAAAATACCATTTACTTTTAATACGTTTTTTATTTAAAAAAATTCTACAAAAAACAAAAGCTAACAATTTTTAAATAAAATTAGTTTGTTCATTTTCTGTCTTACAGTTGCAGCATTACCATGAAATTGTAAATTCATTAATTTAGAATGATGATTCATTCTGCAATTTAAAAATACCTCTATAATTTTTCGTACCAGCTGAACCTCATGAGATTTTCTTCAGTAAGAAAATCTTGAACTCCTGGGTGTTTAGGTTTAAAAAGCTCAATTTTAAATGAAAAATTATGTATGGCCGTATTAACTAATAAACGTTTAATGTTGGTTTTTGTGGTAAATATATTATCTTTTTCTAAAAATAATCTAAACTGTTTCTCGCAGAAGTTTACAATTTTATACACTACATTTGAGGCATAAATTATTAATATTAGTAATATAATTGGTAAACAACTTAAAGTTTTCTGTAGGAGCACTGTAACTGTGTTCTACTGTGTGGATATTAGATTCTCTATACAATAAAATATCTATGCAATGGGCACAAGCAGTTTTATTTATTAGGTTTCGAACTATATATCCAGAAATATAATAAATAACATTTTCTTGGAAGCCTGATAATTTTTTTTTATCCAAACACTCAATATATGAGGCAATTGTTTCAAATTCTGTTTCATCAGACCCAATAACATCCTTTTTTTGTCTATTCTGAGACCTTAACTCAAAAGCAGGAGTACTATAATGTTGAAAATGAGCACAATTTGCATTTATACTCGATGTAACAGAATTACGAAACATTAGTTGTCTTAGTGCCCATTTTAGCTGTTGTGTGTTTGGATTATTATCCCAACCACCCCTGGATCTTATACAAGAGAAACAAATTTCTAAATGGTCCTGAGAACATTTATATGTCAAAAAATATTGCAATGGGCTTTCTTCCAATGAGATCTAAAGATCTTTCCATCGTTAAAAGAAAACCAATTGCAAATGTTTTTCTGATGTGACGTATTAGTGGAACACCATCTATTTTTAGGGATTTTAAGTATTTTATAGCATCAGCAAAACCATCTTCAAAATATTTTAAATTATTTGGTCGAATAGGACTTGTAGCCCTTTCCATATGGATTTCTACAGTTTAAAATATCAAATATTTTGTAAATATTCCTAATAAATTCAACTGTTGCAAAACTATTTTTAAATTCAGTGACTCCACAACTGTCTAGATATTCAATTGCATCTGCAACTCCGCTACTTAAGGTTTGGGCAGCTAATCTTACGTTCATTTGCCAGTCTTAATTGTTCAGACACTTGAATGTTGTCTAATGCCTTTATGTATACCCAACTTATTTTTCCGGAGTTTGACTCCATATTTTTCTCTGCAAGTGCATTTCTTGCTAATTTTAACATGTGGCAAATATCTAACATGCAATATACACGCATTGCATATTTACTGGGATGAGAAAAATATGGTATTAGTTTTTCCGACACAATATTACAACCTAATTTTTCATAGGTTGAAATATTAGCAGAAGCTCCATCTGAAGTAACTGATCTAACATTTATATCAATATCAAATAGCATCTGCTTTGTTTGTTAGGAAATAGGCCACTGGACATTTAAAAGGATTGGTATAGCTAACAATTTGAAAAAACGGTGCTTCAGATGCTGTCATCTCAAAATCAACGTCCACCAGACCCCCATAGTTAACATTTCCCGTATATTTACCCTGTTGACTATCCCACATACTTTGTTTCCTGATAGACATACCGTCAACAATTAGAGCACAGTTTTTTAAATGTGGTTTCTTCGTAATTTCTCCTCATCTAAAACTCCTGGTTTACAATTAACACTACTGAGCCATTTACGAATAGTACGTCCATTACGTAATACAAAATATTCTCGGAAAAATGTATAGGCTTTAGGCGAATAAAAATACAGTGTGTGGGCAAACTGCTTCATTAATGAGGAATATCTTCTTTGGCCATAAGACATAAAACAGACGAATTATATCTTTTGTTAGAAGAGCTAAATTTTCCAGAAGTCATTGCCATCACTGAGCACTGGCTAAATATCAATCAACCTGTTTTTATTAAAAACTATACTACAATTGCCAGATTTAATAGAACTAATTTAACTCATGGAGGCACCATGATAATGTCTTCAAACAACGATTTTTCCGAAATATCAAAGTATAATCATTTATTATCTGAAAAAGTATTTGAATTTTCTATCGTTTATCACAATACTTATGACCTTTATATTATTTGTATTTATAGAACACCTGATGCTGATGTGCAATTATTCTGCCATAACCTTCTAAGTTTGCTCGAGTCCCTTCCTGTAAAAAGCAAATTAATCTTATGTGGCGATTTCAATATTGACTTTTCCAGTGTGTGTGCTACTCAGGAATGTCTTCAGTCCATCTTTGAGTCATTAGGAATTGCCATGCACGTCAACTCACCAACCAGAATTACTAAGACAAGTGCCAGTACTATAGATTACGTTGTGTCTTCTTTCGATCCTAGCTCCGTCGAATGTAATGTCTTAAATCCAGGTTTCTCCGATCATGAAGCAATTTTCACAAAATTTTCAATTACATCCAAAGCCAAAAATTCCTCTAGACAAATAGGCCGTATTTTTTCGGTTAGAAATTTCATTAATTTCAAACACCTATGTCAAATAACTGACTGGGACTCTCACACTTATGATGTCGACACTGAATTTTCTCGTTTTATAAAAACTCTAACTAATATAGCTTCTGAATCTTTTCCTCTTAGGCCTATCAAAAATAAAAGAAGTAAACCCTGGTCCACTAAAGGTTTACGTATATCTTCTAAGAACATGCGGTCACTATCTCATTTAAAGAAATTTTCGGACAGTGTCTTTTTTCATAATTATGTAAAATCATACAGAAAAATTTATCATAACTTTCTAACGCCAAAAATGTAGCTAAAGAAACCTGGTCTATCGTAAATGATTTAAGAAACAAAACTCCTTTATCCAGCACTATCCTTACCTCTCCTGAGGACCTAAACAATTATTTTGTAAATGTAGCCAAAGATTTGACTAAATCCGTATCTCAATCTAATGACCCAATTTCATATCTCTCTAATCATAGGGTAAACCTGCACAGTTTCTTCTTTTCACCAGTAGTTTTATCAGAACTTCGTAGTACAATTAATGATATCAAAAATAAATCTTCTTCGGGAACTGATGGGCTTACTTTAAGAATGTATTCAAGTCTGCCGGAATGCACACTAGAGCATCTGACTACTTTGATAAATATGTCTTTCCAAAATGGTACTTTTCCAAGCTGCCTTAAAACTGCAATAATCATACCTCTTCACAAAGGAGGTGTTTCAGAAGAAGCTTCGAACTATCGCCCAATTGCACTTCTCCCTACGCTATCTAAGATCATCGAAAGACTGGTTTAAAAAAGGCTTTTATCATTTCTGTCTAGATATGAAATACTTACAAAACATCAATTTGGATTTTTAAGTAACAAATGCACAAGCGATGCCATGTTTTCCCTTCTTAATAGAGTTTACTCCAGCCTAAACAACCATCACGCTACGGCAACAATTTTCTGTGATTTTTCCAAAGCTTTCGATTGTGTGAATCATAATATATTAACTAACAAGCTGTAGTACTATGGATTTAGAGGGGCTCCTCTCAATTGGTTTAAGTCATATCTTAGCAACAGAAATCAAGTTGTGAAAGTTGACAACAGGATGTCTTCTTGTAGGCCAATGGAATGTGGAGTGCCTCAAGGCTCGGTACTAGGCCCTATCTTGTTTCTTCTGTTCATAAACGACATGGCTAATTTAAACATTAGTGGAAAAATATGTCTCTTTGCGGACGATACCAGCTTTACGTGGAGCCACCCAGATGTCACGGACCTACATAGGATTGTATCTAATGACCTAATCACCATTAAATCCTGGTGCGATTCTAATCTCCTATGTTTGAACATCTCTAAAACGAAAGTCTTGTCTTATAAAAACACGCTGCAACCTTTTGACCTTAATGGCACCATTATTGATGTCGTAAACTCTGTAAAATTTCTAGGGCTTCTTGTAGATGATTCTTTAAAATGGGATCCACATATCGACGCTTTATCAAAGAAGTTAGGTTCTGCTTGCTTTGCGTTAAGATCTGTTTCCGAGGAGCTTAGCTTTTCTACCTCTAGAACTGTTTATTTTGCTCTTGTTGAGTCGCACCTCAGATATGCTATTCCATTCTGGGATACATGTTGTACGACTCAATTTGATCGAATTTTTATACTACAAAAAAGAGCTGTTCGTTACCTACTGAGACTTAACAGTAGAACTCACTGCCAAGATTTCTTTAAAAGATATAAGATACTAACCCTTCCTTCCTTATTCATTTTGGAATCTGTTTGCTTAATTCGTAAGCACGCACCTGCTCTATTAGAGAGACCTTCTCACAACTACCCTCTCAGAAATACTGAGCACGATCTCTATCTTCCAACCCCACACTCAGAGTTAATTAAAAGATCAGTAATCTACAATGCAAAAAAATGCATAATCACCTGCCATTTAACATCAAATCCATAATATCTCTCACTTCATTTCGCAAGGCTTTGAAATCATTCTTACTGGAAAGAGCCTTCTACACCGTGAACGAGTTTTACAACACATAATTTTATCCTTATGAACCCCTAGTGTGATAGTTGCCATTACCAACCATTTTTACCGAATTTTGTATATGTATTTTTTTAATTGTTTCGTACTTTTTTATTTTTTACTTTGCTTTTTATTTTTTTACATTATATTTATGAAAATGTTTATAACATAGTACGACTGACAAAGTACATTTCTAATGTACTTCTTTTAGGATTCTATAATATTAATATTCTAAATTCTTGATTTAAATATTATTTTTCTATAATATTTATGATGTGTTTTTGTTTTGTTTTGTTTGCTAATTTTGATGTTTGTAAACTATTTTTTTACAACAGCTTTGTCCACAAAATTGTAAAATTTTTTTGACAATAAAGCATTTATTTATTATTATTTATTATTTATGGCCAGGGTTCGTTTCATTATGTTTCTTCTTTTGAAGAAGCACAAGTTCCAATGGGAAACCTAAAATAAAAACAAAAAAATTAAAATACAATTAGTTTAATTTTGTTAAAATAATTGCTTCTTACATTAAGCCTATATTTTTATAAAATATACTTATGTTTTAAAAGAAAAACACAAAAATACCTTCAAAATATTTTTCTAGAACTGTATCCAAGGATTCATTGCTGTGTCCACTTCTCTTTATCTGATTTATAACATCTTTCATAGTGGAGATCTTAACATCTCTCCGCTTTACTTTTTGTTTTAAAGTTTTAACTTTTCTTCTAAGCAATGTAACAGTGTTGTCTGGAACAGTTTGCGTTTCACGATTAACAAGCCTCCCAGCTGTTGAGGTAGATGATAAATTAATGTCCATAGGTTCTACATGGGGCTCTAATGCAGTATTCTCACTTAATATTTTTGAATCCTAAAATACATGTGATATTTTAGTTTGTAAATATAAATTCAAGAACACTAAGAACGTAGATTTTTAACTATTGTATTATTTTATTTACAGAACGACAGTGAAAACAAAAATAACATTTACCGATTTCAATTTACTTACATGTTTTACAATCTTTCTACGTGGCATAAAAACTTTGTTCACCAAATGCTTTGGGAAGTAAAACACTCTCGGTACTGCATCTGGTTTTAAAAGTTTAGCGGTACATCCTGGTTTATTAAGATATTAATTTAATATTTACCTGTGAAAAGCAACTGGATTTCTCTTGTCTTGCAAATTATTGCAATTGTAAGCTACACAATTAACCACCATTTTTACAAAACGTACTCCTACATAAAATGTTTTTGACGAAAATAAGCACTACCTAACACGATATGACCTTAAACACAAAAAAAATAAACGTACTAATCGTTTACGTAAAATACACAGGTAGAAAATGGTCAAAACTCACAAAATTTCTTCCAAAAACTAATTACCATAACAATAGTCAATTTGTTCTTATGAGTGGAGCAAAGAAGGGTATACCATACCATCGCTCTTTCTCCGTCTGTTGCCCCTTCCTCAGTTTTCGGTCGATTTGTCAATTTACGGGTCCGTTCCAGTTGGTATACAGTTCATTGCTGGGCGGAGAACTCAGAGATGTACTCGAAATATTTTCATTTATGCTGAGCAAGACCTTATTAAAATATTTTGTGAGTAATATTTAACCAAGTTTAATATATTTATATTGGAAAATTAGTGTATACATAATAGTTATGCATATACAGAGTGGTTTGAATTTTTATAGATTTATGAAGAATTAAGGGTAAGGTTAAAATTTAATATTATTGTTAGATCAATTATATCGCTGAAATTGAAAGCATTGTGTTTTAGTATCATGTAGAAAGGGTTTTTGCGTATGTTATATTCATTTCACTTCTGCCATTGGCGTGCGCATGAAAAACCTAAATATTATATACTATTCTACTCTCTCATATCACAAAAATGTAATATTTTGTTTCTGATTTTCACAGTTTTTGTGGACAGCAAATTCAATTATTCCGTCCATTTATATTTTTTGTAGTTTATTTTATATATAAGTAAGAGGATGATTCAAGTATAAGCTACATAACCTGCGATTTTTATGCAGACGTTTATTTTATCAAAAAGATCTTCTCTGTTGCAAGCCATGGCTCAGTTTCTTGCTCTAAGATTAAAAAAAATAATAGTTTTAAAGCCAACATGACAAACATGCTTTATGCTATCAATGCGAGCAACACTGAACCCCAATAAATAAAACCATATTTGATCCTCAGTTCAATAAATAAGTATACTTTAAAATATCTAGAAAACACGCTTTTGTCAGTAACGCACTAAAAAGTACAAAATTATGTAATTTTCTTAAAATATATTTTGTTCAATGACTATGCAAAAAGTGTGATTCGCTTTTTCGTTTGTTTGGGAAGCAAGTAGTTTAATTAATTTCGACAACATTAGGGGAGACCGGGGCTAGTTGGCGCACAGGTTAGTTGGCGCAACGTAGTTTTCACCACTTTATCATAAACATTGGCAACGCTGTTTGGGCCCTTTACACTTGTTGCGCATAATCAACATTACATACGAGAGTTCGCGTCTGTATCTCATGCGGTACGAGTGCCACGTCACGGTGTTTATTTTTTAATCATTTGAGTAACTTGTATATGTCTTAAAATCTTGTTTGTATCATAAAGGTAAGTAGAGCCAGCTAAACAATAAATATTGCAAATTAAACTACAATTTATGTAGAATTATATACCATATTTACATTCACAAAATCTTTTGAGGTTATGCATTTTTGGCGCGAAATAAATAAAGGCGTGGTTTGGGGCAGGTTGTCTCAAAACAAATGGGGCAGGTTGGCGCTGCGCCAGCTTGCCCCGTTGCCAGATTGTTAGAATAATCCCTTATTTGTTTTAGTTTACCAATGAGAAATTATAAAAGAAAAACGGAACGTGCCAAATATTCTAATGAGGTGATGATAAGAGCAGCCAAAGAGGTACACACTTTACAACATTAATGTTTATAAACAATAAGTAAATCAGTTAAATGATTTTTTAGGTTTTGCTCAATGGACGCTCTAGAAGAAGCGTTGCCAAACATTTCGGGATGCCTTCGAGATCGCTTATCCGATTTTGCGCCTAGTGTAGCTGAACTCGAAACTAACAATAATGCTCAACAGATACAAGTTGGATATGTCAAAAATCGCAAAGTATTTTCAACAGAACAAGAACAGCAATTAGAAAACTACATTACAAAATCATCTGACATTTATCAGGGATTATCAGTTAAGGACGTCAAAAAGCTAGCCTATGATTACGCAACAGAATTACGTATTAATTATCCCCCTTCCTGGCATAAAAATAAAATAGCAGGACCGGATTGGTTTTCCGCTTATCTTAAAAGGAACTCTGCACTATCAATTCGTTGCCCTGAAGCCACTAGTATTGCTCGTTGTGTAAATTTTAATAAGAATACTGTCTCAGCCTTTTTTGACAATTTAAAAATAGTTCTCGATCGATTAGGAATAGGTGCTGCAGATGTGTGGAATATGGACGAGACCGGGGTTACGACTACGCAAAAGCCAAACAAGGTTGTTGCACGAAAAGGCTACAAGCAAATCGGAAGAATAACTTCGCAGGAGCGTGGCACATTGGTAACGTTGGCTGCGGCTGTTTCTGCGCAGGGAAACAGTATCCCACCCTTTTTTATATTCCCCAGGGTGAACTACAGAGAATTTTTTTTTAAATAACGCTCCCATTGGAAGTGCAGGCTGTTGTAACCCTTCAGGGTGGATGAAAGAACCCAACTTCGTAGACTTTATAAATCACTTTATTAAGTTTACAAAGTGTTCAAAAGACAAGCCGGTCTTATTGCTGCTAGATAACCATAGCTCTCATTTATCCATTGCGGCATTAAATTTATGTAAAGACAATGAAATAACAATGTTGACATTCCCGCCTCATACCTCTCACAAACTTCAGCCCTTAGACAGAGGGGTGTTTGGCCCCTTTAAAAAATATCTTAATTCTGCTTCTGATGCATGGATCACCAACAATCCGGGTAAAAGTATGACAATTTACGACATTCCAGGAATTGTTAAAGAGGCTTGGCCGCAGGCAATAAGCCCTAAAAACATAATGGCTGGCTTTAAAGTAAGCGGCATAAGCCCATTTAGCAAAGATGTATTTGATGAATCTGCATTTATGGCCGGATACTCTTTGGATAAGCCAATGTCTATAGTCATCAAAAACACCACAGAAAATGTAAGCTTAGAACAACCTAATGTGACAAACAAAAAGATTGACAACGAAAGTGTACTGTCGCAAACACTGCAAAATAATAATGTTCAAGATTCTCTTCCAGGCTGTTCCCACTGGAGTGACACCGGTAATGAAAAGATGAAACGCGATAGTCCAAAGAAACTTAAAATTATTCAAAACATTATTTTAAAACCACCGGATTTGAAAACTGATATTTTAGAAAAAATTAGACCTCTACCCAGAGTTCAGTTATCTGAAGACACCTCTGCTAGAGCCACGTCTCACCGAAAAAGAAAATCAGCAATTATAACCGATACTCCAGAAAAAGAGGCACTTGAGGAAGAACAACGTAACAAGAAAGTGAGCACTAAAAACATAAAAAGAAACTTAACTCTGGAAACAAAAAAGTCTTTAAATAAGAAAAGAATAAGGTTAAGAAAAATAACAAGATTGAAGAAGAGGATGATTCAGATTATTGCTTTTGTTTAATGTGTGGAGAAGACTTTAAACATAGCAAGCCGAAGGAAAAATGGATACGATGCACTGCCTGTTCAAGATGGGCTCACGAGATCTGCGCTTGTAATGTTTCTTAATTTCTACTTAAGTTTTAGTTTTGTTGCGTCTTATTATTCAAATTGTTTTTGTTTTTAGGTATATAATGTTGTGTTTTGTTTTGTTTAACATCTTGATAAGATGCTTTGACAGCTTGTTCAAGTTACCATTTCAAATAAATTATAATTTTAGTTCTCAATTTCGATTTTTTACTATATTTTGATAATGCGCCAATTTACCCCGCATGATGCGCCAATTAACCCCAACTACGGGGTGAATTGGCGCAGCTAACGTATGCAATGATGGATGTATTTTTAAACACATTCAGTAAGCAAACTCATTAATTAAGATAGAAATGTTGTAGACAAGGCTCTAACCAATGAATGAAAATTTTACAATACGTATTTACATGACATGCAAATAATAGTTACAAAATCGATAAATTTCCTTTCTCCGGAATTTCCCTCGTTATGTTGTCATTGTCATTTACCAACACATATATATTGTCTTTTCAAACATTTTTTTCGGCGCCATTTTGTTCAATCATATTGGATTTCTACCAATATTTTATCAGTTTCTACTTACGTCATACTTGATTTAAAATCAATTCAATAATTAGTTTTCATATTGACACACGCCCTCATTTTAAACTCGTACCAGTTTATCCTATATTACATTTAATTTTTCTGCAAAATTTAAATCCAATTGAATAAGATTTTTTTACGTTTATTTTTAAAAACGTTATTTAGCTGCCATTTTGTTCCGCCGTCTGAAATTCGTACTACAACCTTTCCAATTTGTCTTTATACACTTAATCCTTACACAAAATTTGAAATTATTCTAATTAGTAGTTTTTTCAGGCTAAATTTTTGAATTAGTACCACAGTTTTACTAGACAAACAAACAAACAGAAGTATGCTTTATTGCCGCAGAAAAATTTTACAATTTTATGGACAAAGCAAAATATACCTAAAATAAGACATATCAAAACATTAATCGAAAAGAATTTCGATAGGTCAATGCTTTTTAAAAATGTAAATTATCAATTTACCAAATCGTAAAACACACGTTAGAATATAACATAACATTGCCGCAAAACAGTTAATGAATCCTAATAACCTTATAAAAGTAAACAAACACCCATGTACGAGGTGAATAATTTCGATGACATTGAAATCAAAATTGCAACTATGCGACCTTAAACTCTATGTTATTATAGTTATACAAATAATTGTGATGTTAAACAGAAGGTATAATGAACTAGTGTAGAATGTAGTATAAAAAAAAGAATTAAATTTTGTTTTTAATCCAATACCTAACAACCGTTTTTTTATTAATTCTGAGGAAGGAATGGAAAGATATATATCATGCCTAGAGTTTCTGGTAGGGTATACATGTTGTGGCCTTTCTGGGAGGGTGTTTATATGTTTTCTCAGCAAACATACCGTTTCCAAAATAAATAAAGCAGGAAGTGTTAATATTTCATGTTTTTTGAAATAGTATTGGCAGTGAGCTCTATTATTTAGACCAAACAAATAACGAATGGCTCTCTTTTGAAGCATAAAAATACTACGAAATTGCTCGGTGGTACAGCAGCCCCAAAAGGGAAGGCCATAGCGGAGGTGGGATTCAAATAAAGAGAAATAAGTAAGTCTGGCAGAAGGAACGTCTAGTTCTTTTGAAACTGATCGAATGGCGAAGCAGGCGCTAGAAAGTTTTTTAGTTAAGGTGTCAATATGATTAGACCATTTTAGGTTGTTATTTATATTTAAACCCAGGAATTTAACCGACTCTACGTATTCAATATTGCTGTTATGTACGTGAAGTGGTTGTAAAGTTCCCTTATAAGATAATGCCACCGTTTTACCGACATTAAAACAAAGCATATTGGAATCGGACCAAGCCTTAATTATAACCAAGTCTTTGGAGATACTAGAGTGTAAAGACGTTGTATCAAAATTACTCCAAGTTATGCTTGTGTCGTCAGCAAAAAGGGAAATTCTTCCATTAATTTTAAGGTTCGTGATATCATTAATGTATAACAAAAAAAGAATAGGTCCCAAGACTGAACCTTGAGGGACTCCACTTGTAAATCAACTTACAATCAGAATCGGAACCATTAGCCCTTACAAGTTGTTGCCTTTTCCCAAGATAAGATTTGAACCAATTTAAAGAAATACCACGAATTCCATAAAAATTTAGTTTGTTTATCAGAATTTCATGACTAACACAATCAAAGGCTTTCGCATAGTCACAAAAAACTGAGGCAGTTGGGTGGTTGTTATTGAGAGATAAGTAGACGCCTCTAAGCAACGTGAACATGGCGTCGCTGGTGCACTTGTTGGGTAGAAATCCGAACTGCTCCGGGGATATTATCTGATGTTTCAGGAGAAATGGCATAAGACGATTCTTTAGTAGCCTTTCGATGATTTTTGATAGCACTGGTAGTAGTGCAATTGGGCGATAATTGCAAGGGTTAGTTTTTTCGCCGCCTTTATGAAGTGGAATAATTATAGCTGTTTTAAGGCAATCAGGGAATACACCTTTTATAAAGGACTCATTTATTAATGTTGTAAGGGCCTCTATGACTGGGAGTGGCAAGTTCAGGAATATTCTAATTGATAGGCTATCAGTGCTACACGAAGATTTACTTTTGATATTATTTATTACCTTCAATAGTTCAGTGTTGCTAACGGGACTTAAGAAAAAGCTATCAGCTAAATTTTTTGAAGGAGGGAGAAACGAAAGAGGGTCCAAACTTGGTGAGATACTAGAGGTAACATTTTTGCTTACAATAATAAAATAATCATTTAGATCATTAGCCCCTGGCAAGATCTGAGTCACAGGGTTTGATTTGTTTCTGAGGTTATTGATGATGGACCAGGTTTCTTTTGAAACGTTATTTGAGTTTGTTAGACGTTTTTGGTAGTGTAATTTTTTTGCTGACTTAATAAGAGTAGTGTAGATCCTCCTATAGTTAGAGATATAGTCGAGAATAAGAAAGGAGTCGGTGAATTTTTTTATATATGAGAGCGAGCGCATATTTTTAGCAGAAATTCGTATTTCTTTCGTGGTCCACGGTTTATGCCGCTTAGGTTTGATATTCTTAAGCGGGAAGGCCTTGTTAAAAGCACTTAAAGTTTTATTTAAAAAAGTTCTGAAGTTTGTGTTGACATTATCAGATTCAAAATTCCAATCGGTGTTAAAGCAAATATTATGAAATTCTGAAAAATTTGCGGCCGAGAAAATTCTGCCCCGATGGCGAGATCTTGGTAAGGGCCTAATAGGTAAACTAAACCTGGAAATTACCGCCTCGTGATCGGAAAGACCTGAGTTATAGACCTGTGAATGCACCTCTGATGGAGAAAAATCAGACGCCATGTAATCGATGATAGAAGAAGAGTTTTTTGAAATTCTAGTTGGCGAGGATACATGCATTGAAAGACCGAAAGAGTCGAATATAGAAATTAGATATTTTTGGATGGCACAAATAGTAGCATAGGCAATATTAATTAATTACCTTTAATCGGTACACTGTCTAGCAAACTTACCAGGCTATTTAGAAATGATTGTACATCAGAGTTTGGTGATCTATAAATACAAATTACATAAAGATCAAGGTTTTGATTATATACCATAGAGAATTCAAAAGAGCTATCCGCTAACAAATGATCATATTTCTAGTTCATTTCTGTACCACAGTTAGTTATTGGACACAATTTGAAATCAGTCTAATAAACAGTTTTTCAGGCCGAATTTTTAAATAATTTATTAAGGCGCCATTTTGTTCTGCCATCTTGGATTCGTACTAAAATTTTAAAAGCTGAAACGGAAAGATCTGAAAAAATCTCGGAGTAAAAACTTATTAGAAGTTTTTTATATTCTAAATAGGTAATATATGAAGCCCACATAACAAATCTGGATATTTTTAGACAAATCAACTAAAAGATATTGAATTAAAAAATAATTCCTGCAATTCAGGCTTTTTTTCGAAATCTCGAAATCAGTTTACAGTTTCGAAAATCCCGGGATTAAAAACGCGATTTCGAAAAGTTCCTACATTTAATAACGAGATGCCAGGGAAGAAATGGGATGTAAACGTTCTCACTTACTTCGCGTATCGATCGCTACTGTGTCTGTAATTTCCACAACTTCACTTTTGTTATCGAAGGCTCCCAAGACACGTACACAATTAGTAATGAAATGTATTTAGTTGTTTTTAAATTATAAGTTAGTATAGCGTAGGCTATAGCAAATTTAGAGCTGTTTTAGCATCTGTCTTAAAGCTATTACAAATTATTATTATAAAATGTATAACATTTAAAAAAACTCATCTTCTTATATTCTTGGGAAATCTAAAAAAGCTATGAGATGATTTGTAGGTAGGTTGTAATTTGCAGTGTTTGGCAGCACACACCATTCCACTGACTTTTCTAGAAGTGTCCATATTTTGATATTATTTTTTATAATAATATCTAATAAAGTCTTTAAATATTTAAATTTAATTTATACTTTACTTCAGCGGCCGGCGCTTCGAAGCAAAAAACGCCGCCACTGCACACGACTACGTCTGAAACAATAATAACACTCTCCGGTCGATCCAACGCTGCTGAGTTGATAGATTGTCCGCCCAAATTGAGGTTATGTGATGATTTGTGCGCCTAACGAAAGTCTGGTATCTGTATTAGTCTGTGTCTAAACCTTCAATGTCTCCTGATGTTATAAAAAAACTCTTGACCTATTTCTGTCTTAGTGAATGGCATTACAAATCGAAAGCATGCCCCATCATCTTTCACATTTTCCAAGAGTAAGTTTGTCGGCCCTTCTCTTCTACATGCTGTAATGTTTTAAGTAATATTTTAGATTTATTTTCAGAATTTATAATAAAGTAATGACTAATATTAGTTAATTCTCTTATTTTATTAACTTAAATTATGGGTTCAAATACCTATTATAATGGTATTTTATTCATATTCTAGATTTATGGTTTTTTAAAAAATGATTGAATCTTTTCTTTTGATTCAAAATATTTATATACACTGCGCAAAACAATTAACGCAACGCCTAAAATTTCGTCTAACTTTGAATGGAAATTTCTCGAGAATGGTTGATCCGATTTTGATGAAGTTTTTATCGAAATTTAGGCCAATTCCTCGTGAATATTCTTTTGATATTAAAATTCAATGTTACTTTGTTCTAGACAATAATACAGGGTGAAAAAGAAAGACATGTTTTATTTACCAAAGTTTAAAACACCCTGTAGAATAAATCAGATGGATTCAAGAGATCTAACCAAAAGAATGTTGTAGCCCAGTATGTTTCCAACAAATCGTTTTTTTTATTCGCCGCAATAGCTCAATTTTTGCCTGAGTTACAGGACTTATTGAAAAGAACTGCATTTACTGTGTTTTAAATGAATTTACCAGTTCATGTTTGAATTGATTCTGTTGAAGTCGTTGCCCGGTAACATGAGAACACAACTTATACCAGATTGACATTTAGGCGTCAGTTTCAGTTCGCTTTCAAATTTTTCTTCTTATTGTGTACAGCTATGCCAAGACAAACTAGAAATTTGACCCGCGACGAGTGTGTAATTGCAAGAACTCTTAGAGATGAAGGTTGGAGCTATAGCAGGATAGCGGAACGATTGAATGTTCATAAATCAACTGTACATAGAGTCATACAGAGACACATGGAGACCGATGATCATTCCGGACGGATTGGACAAGGTCGACAGCGTGTTACCAGTGAGCGTGAAGACCGGTATCTGCGGTTGTCTGCTTTACGACAACGTTTCGTGACGGCAAGGTTTCTGAGGCAGCAAATTCAACACGCGAATGGTCCTCAGGTAAGCACTCAAACAGTGCGGAATCGTTTGAGGGAAGGAAATTTGAGACCACGTGTTTTTGCACGAGGTCCTGCGTTAACAGCAACACATCGGAGAGCCAGGCTAGAATGGGCTAACGAACGTATGATCTGGGCGGAAGCTGATTGGTCGTGATTCTGTCTTTTTAATTGCGATAGACGGGTCCGTGTGTATCGTAGACCAAATGAACGCTATGTATAGAGGAATTTTGTTAATACCGTAATGTTTGGTAGGGGTATCTTTGAGGGGTTCTGGTCGTACGGAGTTAGTTATTGTGGAAATACTGAACAATCACGTGAGGCCATTTGAACATAATGTTGGAGCGGAGTTTTTATTAATGCATGACAACGCTCGTCCCCATACAGCACGTGTAGTGCAAAATTACGTTAATAATGTTGGGATCGATGTCATGCAATGGCCTGCACGTAGTCCGGACCTGAACCCAATCGAACATGTTTGGGACTTATTGGACAGGAGATTAAGGGCTAATGAAAGACAGCCAAATAACGTGAAAGAGCTGGGTGAGCTACTCATCAATACTTGGAATGGGCTGGATGAGGTACTCATACGAAATTTGATATTAAGCATGCATAGAAGGTGCGAAGCAGTCATAAGAAACAGAGGGGGAAATACGAAATATTAGTTCAATAGTTTATTTTTGTTCGTTTTAGTTCTTAGTGTTTTGTTTTTTTTTATTGTCGTGTTCATATCTTAATCTTACCTATTAAAACATGTTTTTCTAACTCCCTGTATTATTTTTAGGGGTGTGCACGGTGTGCCGGCACAAAGGCGGCCAAATTATTGGGGCGGCCGCAGGCCGCCCGCCAAAAACACAAAATTAGCCATTTGATTACAAAAATATACCTATTTTTTTGTTTTCAAAATAAAGAAAAATTAAATTACATTTTGTTAGGCTTTTAAGATAAAACATTCATAAGAAATTTATTACCGGTCATTTCTTTTTTTGCTGTGCATGAGTTGCCGAAATTACAATAGAACTATTTATAGCAGCGTTCCTTGGAAAAGCAATAAAAATGATAGATAAGGGCGGCCGCCTTTCAATGCAAAAATGTTTGTTTATACTTCATAATTGGTATGTGTACAGTATATAGTTTTATATAGCTCTATATACTGTAGAATGGGGCAGTTTTTAAATGTTTTGTTTTTCTTTTTAGTATTCGATTAACTAACGAGAGTTTAACAGTGATATAAAGTGTTTGTTGTTTAGTTATTTTTTTCTACATTTTGCAAAAATGAAATTTCAAAAGAAACAAATTTTCGTAATTTAAAAAGGTAAGTTCTTCGGATAGATATTACTTTACTTAATATTACCATCCAAATCCGCATCTTACGTTTTGGATTTAATATTAAACATGTGAAAAAAAAATTTTTTAGCTTGAGATCAAAAAGTGGTTTATTGTTAATTTTATGTCTAGATTAATTTTCTATATTTCAAGTTTTAAAAAATGTATAAAGTAGTTTTACTAATTTACTTATCTAATAAAAATATAATAATTATATTTATTTTTTGGGTCATTTTAAAAACAAAATCTGATGCTAGATAACAATTTTACTTATTATTTATAAAAAATTCCATTTGGTGCGAACTTAATTGGGGATACTATAAAATTATATCTTCGCAGATTCAGAACTATTACATAAACTAAATTTTCTAACTTTAATTACCTTTCAATTTTATTTCCAGATGTCCGATAGAAAAACAAAACGTTTATCTGGAGCTAAATATAAAAAAAGAAAATTAGAAAAGGAAGAAAACAAAAAAAAATTAAGTGGATCTTTGCAAAAATATTTAGTTCCATCAACATCGTCACAGGGTACAGATACAATTGAGGATGAAAATGTAAAGGATGCACATAAAGTAAGCGACCCTGAAGAAAAAAACACCCTGAATCAAATACAGAAATAGATAATGAAGAAAAGATGCTCTTAACCGATGATAATTAAACGAAGTTATCCCTGAAACTAATGATGATTTTGATGTCAGCGACCCATTCACCTGGCCGGATATTTTACAAAATCAAGTTATTGAGCAAATAGTACAAAACGATTTTCAGCATATAGAAAAAAAATTTCCTTCTGATGAATCGGGAAGGAAATTTTCTTCAACTCAATATTTTCGAATTTTGCCAAATGGTGAAAAAATTAAAAGAGCTTGGTTGGTATACTCTTGTAGAGCAAATAGCATTTTTTGTCTTTGTTGTAAAATATTTTGTAAGGAAGTGTTTAAGTTAAATAGCAAAATGGGGTATTCTGATTGGCGACATCTTTCACATATTTTATCCAAGCATGAATCTTCTGTACATCACTTGCAAGCTAATCAAAAATGGGTTGAGTTAAAAATGTCATTAAATAAAAAATTAACTATTGACAAAGAACGGCAAAATTATTTTGAACTTTAAAGGGAACGCTGGCGCTCTATCTTAAAAGAATTATTACAATTATTCAATTTTTAGTTGGACAATCATTGGCATTTCGTGGAAAAAGTTCCGTCTTATACGAACAAAATAATGGCAATTTTTTAAAAGCTGTTGAAATGGTGGCAAAATTTGACCCAGTGTTATCCGATCATCTAAAAAAAATTACAAAGAACCAAGAATCAAAAAGTAAAATAACTCACTATTTGGGAATTCATTTTCAAAACGAAATAATAACTTTGCTAGCAAAAAATATTTGCCATCATTTTACGACACTCTTAAAAAAATCCAAATATTTTTCCATAATTTTAGATTCTACTCCAGATGCAAGTCATACAGAGCAAATTACATTTGTAGTCAGATATGTAGACTGTAACGAAGAAAATGTTGTCATAAAAGAGTGTTTTTTGGGTTTTTTTCCTATTTTATATACAACTGGGGAAGGGATTTTTAACCTATTGGTTAATGATATTTTGCCTAAGTTTGAATTAGATATTAGGGATATAAGAGGTCAGGGCTATGATAATGGGGCCAATATGTCCGGAAAACATATCGGACTTCAACAAAGGGTAAAAAATGTTAATTCCAGGGCTATATTTGTTCCTTGCACCGCTCACACACTAAATCTAGTAATAAACGATTCCGCTAAAATCTCCCACGAAACAATAAATTTTTTTAACATCGTGCAGGAACTGTATGTATTCTTTTCTTCTTCTCCTTTTCGTTGGGATGTTTAAAAAAAAATGTTAGTAATTTAAATCTTACATCGGTAAGTGACACCCGATGGGAAAGCAGAGTTAAAGCGCTTAGACCACTTCGGAATCAACTAGGAAATATTTGTAAAGCTTTGGTTGAGCTTTCAGAAGATGTTACAAGAGACTCAAAAACAAAACTAAGTGCCAATTCATTATTAGAAAAAATAAAATCATTTACTTTTATCTGTAGCTTAGTCATATGGTACGAGTTATTAGTTAAAATTGACGTAGTCAGTAAATTATTGCAAAAAATTAATATTGATCTGACTCAGTGTGTCACATCATTAAAACATGTACTTAACTTTATTAACGAAATGCGATCGGACCAAAGTTTTAACACTTACATAGAAATTTCATCCAATTTAGCAAATGAAATTGATGTGGAACCAGATTTTCCAGAAGTTCGTATAAGGCGGAAAAAATCCCAATTTAGTTATGAAAATACAGACAATGTATTAACTAACGAACGAGAGAAATTTAAAATAAATTTTTATTATACTGTTATTGACTGAGCCAGAATATCAGTAGAAGAAAGGTTTAATTCTCTTTCATATTGCAGTAATATTTTTAACTTTTTAACACGGTTTCATGATGTGACATCGGATGATTTAAAACAAAAATGCGTTGAACTTGAAATCGCATTAACCGAAGACGATTCGAGGGATATAAGTGGCGTAGAACTATTTGAAGAAATTGTTACATTTAAATCTCTAACAGATCAAATCAAACCTATTGAGATTCTAAAATTTATTTATAGTAATAATTTGGTCTCATCTTTTCCTAATTTATGTATAAGCTTGAGAATTTTTTTAACAATACCAGTAACGGTTGCATCTGGTGAACGGTCATTCTCAAAATTAAAAATAATAAAAAACTATTTAAGATCTTCTATGTCACAGGAAAGGCTTACAAATTTAGGTATAATTGCCATTGAAAATGAAATTTGTGAAAATTTAGACCATAATAAAATAATAGACGAGTTCGCAAGTACAAAAGCCAGAAAAATATTTTTGAAATGAAGAGGTTGTTTTTTTATTGGGACTTGCTTAGTTTTACACTTAGATACAATATAAAAGATACCAATTTTTGTTTGTTTGGCTTTTATATTATTTGATATTTAAATAATTAATAGTTTAAACATTTGTATTTTGTTTTATGTTGTTTATTGTTTCGTTTAATAGATTATTACCTTATGTTATGATTGTTATGATACAATGTTACTTGTTAATGTATACGTAGGAACTTAAATATATTTTTTTGTTCAATAAATATTGTTTTTTTTTTTTTTTGTTATAAAAGGGCGGCCGTTTTATTTCTGCACAAAGGCGGCCGAGGGGCTAGGAACGGCCCTGATTATTGACAAAACTAAACCGATCCTGGCCCTTGATATCACGAAGAAATTTTCGTATTACTAAACTAAAATGTAGAATAGCGCCATGTTCAAATATCCGGTAACCGATGCGTTCGTAATTTAAAAAACAGTATAATTTATTTTTCGTTCCACCCTGTATTATTGACTGAACAAAACTAATATTGAATTTTAGTGATCCAAAAAAAGAATCTTCACAACCAAGCTACAAATTACAAACGTCTTCAACAGAATCAATTCAAACATGAACTGGTAAATTCCTTTAAAAAACAGTAAATGCAGTACTTTTCAATAAGTCCTGTAACTCAGGCAAAAATTGTGCTATTGAAGCGAGTAAAAAAACGATTTGTTGGAAACATACTGGGCTACAACATTCTTTTGGTTAGATCTCTTGAATCCATCTGATTTATTCTACAGGGTGTTTTAAAGTTTGGTAAATAAAACATGTCTTTCTTTTTCACCCTGTATTATTGCCTAGAACAAAGTAACATTGAATTTTAATATCAAAAGAATATTCACGAGGAATTAGCCTAAATTTCGATAAAAACTTCATCAAAATGGGATCAACCATTCTCGAGAAATTTCCATTCAAAGTTAGACGAAATTTTAGGCGTTGCGTTAATTGTTTTGCGCACTGTATATTCTCAATTATTTTATATCTAATAATAAATTAAACATAAATCTCTATCAAAACAATAGCGGTATTTCAAAGGATTTTAGGAAGAAGAAAGTACAATAACTAGGCTTAGGATAATTATGCATTTAAAAATCTTAAAAATATGCATGCAAATATGCTCCGAAATAAGGGAAAATATGCACTTAAAAATGCATTTATTATCGTATCAAAAAAACAGAAATAAAGCAATTAAAATATTATATTATTTACACTTCAAGGTATCCTTAAGACGCTATTTATACCAGTAAATATTACATTAATACAACTATATAATAAAAGTATTTTTTAAATAAAATTTTAATATATAGCTAACTAAACAAACTAACTCAAGAGTAAACCTGTTTAAAATATATTGTTTACGCTATTCAACAAATTGCGGTTACATTATATAACTATATGATGTAAGAAATTATCAAATTCAATTTTTCTTCTATTATCTGACAATAGTACTTTATACTCAGAAAATACTCCTTCAACATCACAAGATACAAATGGAACATATTTAAACAAATTCAAATCACTGTTTATTAAAAATTGTTCATTATCTGGATTCAATGTCTCTTTATATTGTCCAAAACTGCACTAATATTTTTGAAATTTTTGTAACCAATATTTTTTTTAGGAAAACTGTAGCTAATTTTTGAGAAACTACTTTATTTTTAGTGTTAGTTCACTTTTTCTATCATTTCTACACTTTTTGACAAAGAAAGTCCCTTCATTTCCAATTTTTTTTATAGTATCAGACAAGCAAGAAAAATTGTTTTTAATGTAAATTAAATCCCCACGTACATCTTCTTTGCGCCAACGTTTATCCAAGTTCCCCATCTAGTTACAATTGGTGATGGGGGCAGGGGGATGTTTCCTGCAGTTTCCCTAAATTTTTCTACCCGAGTCGGAGCTTTTAGGAATACTTTCTTCACCGAGGAAATCAGATCGTTCACTCGTGGATTTTTAGCACGAACTTGTTCTGCAACTCGATGAAGTCCATGGACAAGACATGTGGAATGTATCCTTTTAGGGTACTTTAGGGTACAATATTTGTAGACCACTCATAGCTTTACACATGTATGGAGCAGCATCTGTAATTGCCACTAACACTCTGTTATATTTAATATCACAGGGCCATAAAAGACTAAGAGAGTCGTTGAAAAATCAAGCAAGAGTTGAATGATTTACCTTGTCTAAGGTCTTCATTGTAAGTAAGTATGATTTTTCCCTTTCTGCTTCTACCCCCAACACACCAAAACCAAAATTAGCAACACATCTCTGTTCCACATCAGTTGTTTCATCTAGTGACATATACGACTATATTTTTATCTTCTACTTTTTCTCGCAATTCGGTAACTGTCTTATTGTATAAATCTGGAACATAGTTTTTCCTTAACGTAGTTTCATGTGGAATTGATGTCTTTGGGTACTACTCTAAAAATGACTTCAGGGCAGGATTACTTAATTTATTCAGTGGAATATCCGCACTAATAAACGCCTTGCACAAATCCTCTTCTTTCTGAGCACACTTTTTACGTTTTTGGATCTCATGCTTTGTAGTTCCTATGTGTGGTGTCACTTGGAATGTCTTGTTCACAGTAATAGGAACATCACAATATTTACAAAACAGCACAAAACGGTCAGTCTCTTTCACGAATTGATTTAATGCCGCACTTAATGAACGCTTTTCTTTTGGCATATTGGACAATGTTCACGCCGCAATGTGTAAACTAAACTGAATTGAAAAATTATTTCTAACGTACTTAAAACGTGCGTATTTATGATTGTAAATCCGTGGTAAATCCATAGTTTTTAAAGCACACATGTTTTATTGGGTACCTATAACAATTTTAAGAAAACAAGGGTAAAACCCTTGGCCTGCCAACAACTAGACATTTTTTATTATTTTATTATTATGGATTATATTTGAAATACATCAAATTTGTCTTGGGACTACAAAATATGCATTTAAATACAAAAATTGCCAAAATATGCATTTGCATATGCTTCCATGCAAATACACATATCGATGGCTTATTTGTAATAGGACGTAACCCACAATTTTTTGAAATTTGATCTCATAGAGTTGCGCGATCTACACGTGCTCGCAATGGCGTGTTGGCCTAGGACCAATCAAAACCCTGTATTTCAAAAAGCAGTAACCTGACGTATCACAACCGGCGAATTCCTGAATGTAATAACGCGTAACATGCAGTTTTCTTCTGTCTGTTCGTGCGTGTAACGCGCTCCGTTTAATGATGAGATTTTTTGATAAAATTGTTGCTTTTTCATAGAAAAACTAATAGTGTAAAACTACTGTAAGTTTATTTGTTTAGTTCACTAGATCGAGATTTGAGAAAAACTATCTACAGGTAAGAATTTCATTCTTTTTGATGATTACCACACACATTCTTATAGTTAAGCTTTGGGATACGTCTTGTTAACTACAGCAATATTTGGATTTTTTTTCAATAAATTATTTTGCAATTATTTCTAACTTCAAGGTCCCAAGAGGTTAAGAAAATCATGCCCAGACAACTGGAAGAGAAACAAAAACAAGATAAAAAGAATGAAGGGAAATACCTATTTGGGATACACCCGAACAAAGGAGGGCAAAGTTAGTAACGATAAAGAACGTGCAGCTAGAAAGATAACTTCTTGCACTTCAGCTTATTGTTCAAAAAATAAGAGATTATGTAACTCAATATCACAAAATGATTCCGTGCACTTATTTTCGGATTTCTGGAAGATGTCCTGGAATGAAAAGAAGATTTACGTGCGCTCCCTTGTTGACTTTGTTCCCAAGAAGCGCTCTTATACATCTGGTCCCTCCCGACGTTCCGGAACTTATAACTATCATTTGAAATTAGAAGATAAGAGACTCCAAGTTTGCAAAAAAAAATTTTTAGGAACACTAGGGCTCAAGGAAAAGATGGTGCATTCTTGGTTAAATAAAAAAACTTCAGGTATGACTAAGACAGCTAGATCGGAAACAGTTTCAAATAGCGACGAGGCTAACAGAAATGAGGCAAGGAAAAAACATCTAAATACATTTTTTAATGAGTTACCTAAGCAACCATCTCATTATTGTCGAAAAGACAGTAAAAAAGTATATCTTGAGCAGACATTCCACAGCAAATCTCAACTTTATCGACTATATAAGGATAGATGTCTCAAAGATAAGATAGAAGCTTACACGATTTATCCTTTCTCATGTCTTTTTGATGAAATGAATCTTTCAATTTTTCATCCAAAGAAAGATGAATGCGACACGTGCTATGCATTTAAGGTAGGGCAGCTTTCTGAAGAAAAGTATAATGAACATTTAAGACGGAAAGACCGAGCCACAGCTGAAAAAAATAAAAACAAAGAAGAAGCAGAACAAAATTTAGTATACACCTTCACCATGGATACACAGGCTGTTAAATTGTGCCCAGTTTTAAATATAAGTGCATATTATTACAAAACTAAGTTACAGATTCACAATTTCACAATCTATAATTTGCAGTCCCATCACTGTGGGAATTATCTCTGGAATGAGACTGAGGGCGACTTGAGCGCCTCTATTTTCGCTAATTGCATATTAAGACATTTGGAAGAAAACTGTTTGAGTGACAAGAAGCCTATGGTATTAATTTCGGATGGATGCTGCTACCAGAACCGAAACGCCGTTTTGGCGAATGCTTTGCTTCACTTTTCAGTAAAGCATTCCATAATAATTGAGCAGAAATTCTTGGAAAAGGGTCACACACAAATGGAGTGTGACTCGGTTCACGCTCTTATTGAAAGAAGATTGAAAAATAGAAGAATTCAACTTCCTAGCGAATACATCTCGGTGATTCAGGAAGCTCGTTCACAGCCTACCCCTTTAAATGTTCAGTATCTTACTCATGAATATTTTCTTAACTTCGACGACAAGTCTACTTTTGTGTATAGCTCCATTCGACCAGGACGAAGTAGTAATGACCCAACAGTCACTGATATTAGATCTTTGAAATATACTCCAGAAGGAAAGATATTTTACAAAATTAATTTTGATGACGAGTATAAAGATTTACCACAGAGGCAAAGACAAATCAATATTAAGCCAGCCTCATACCGCAGACTATTTCCTGAAAGACTAAAAATCAAAAATTCCAAGTGGAAACATCTACAACAACTAAAAACGCATCTTACTTTTGAAATACATTCTTTCTACGATTCGCTACCACATTTTACCGAATAGATTTTATATTAGATTTTTTAGTGTTCTCTTGTTCTGTGTTTTTCCGAATTTATAATTTCATGTTATATTTGAGTTTCTTTAACTTGTTTAATATCTTTAAAATAAATGTTTATAGCAAGACTATTTATTAAAAAAATTATAATAATGGAATTTGATATTATTGACGTAATTTGTCATATGCCACAAAAAATTCATTTAAAGACTAGCGAATATGACGTATCACACAAAACTAAGACCAAAATTTAAAAACTGGTAAAATTTAATTAAAGGCGCATTTCTAATCCAATTTATTGTTTAATGATAAAATAATTACTTTCCACAACATTATTGTAGGAGTTTGTTAAGTTTTTCTTGATTCCTGGAAAACACAACTTACCGGGGATACGTCCTATTGCAAATAAGCCATCGATATATCCTAAGCCTAAATGACAGATGCTATCTGATTACTTGTAGAACTTAGATCATTAGGGGATATATAAAAAAGCCATAAGGGATTAATTTGTCTATATTATCGAGTACAATCGTCGTCTTTGTTTAGAACACTTTAAAACAAACTAATTAATTAACTTACTTCAAAACTAAAACATAATTAAAATTTGGACAAGTCAGAGCAAAATTCGTTTTTCGAGACTATGTTTTTTTACTTGCCTTTTTGCTTAAGCCATCAGCTTAGTTCTATTTATTATACAGGGTGAACCAGTGAAAGGAAAATGACTACAAATATTTACCATGTGAAATTACGGTTTCTAATATAACTGGGGATCAGAACTGACTGACCGAAAACCCAGAGGTTTTGTGCGACTTTGTTATTCGTGGTGGTAGAAAATATATACAGTTACGATGAAACGTAAACATTTGTAGATAGAAGTCTGACAAACGAACATACATTTGAATCAGCGCATACGAGAAACAGAAAACATAATTCTAGGGAACTAATTTCATTAAACTTGTATTACGAAATCATAGTTCTTGAGAATTGACCGTGTCAAATAGGAATTTCTATCCGACGTGTCGCCTTCGATTGCATGAGGCATCTTTAGGGATCTTTACTCCACGAGATCTGAACACTAAACGAGCTCGGAGAGATTCAGTGTTAAGATATCAATTTCCACATGTAATGTGGACCGTAACCCGTATCTTTATTGAAATTTCTTAAATATTTAAAAATTTCAATAGATTCTCTAATTTTTCTTATATAAATTCCTGGAACCTTGATTTCCTTTACATTTATAATATGGTCAGTGGTATGCTGGTGTTCAGCTACAGCATATTAAACAATTTGTTTCTTTTTAATAAATCGTTCGTGTTCCTTAAGTCTAGTTAATATTGAGCGTCCTGTTGCTCTCACATACACATCTCCACAGGAGCAAGAAATGTTATATAGTCCTTCTGTTTGGAAAGGTACAATATCTTTCGGGGATCGCAAACATTGTCCAATCTTCTTATGTGTATTGAAGGTTGTTCGTATGTTGGACCGCCAAAGTAATCATCCTATTTTGTCTGTAGTGTCATGTACGTAGGGAGGAACAACACTAGCTTTGGCGGAGTTGGACTATTATATATTTTAATTCAATGCGTAATATCTTCTTAGCCACTCCCTCTGAAAGCTTTAAACATTCAACAAATTTCAATAGAGATATAGGTATATCACACGTGTATACATTTTATGTATTAATTCTACCCATTTTCGTATGTTAGATTCTCATATAGATTTGTAAGGTCTCTTTTGACTATTTCTGTTCTTTACAGACCCTTGACAAAGTCTCAATAAAGAAGACGAAACGTTGGAAAGAATATAGTTTTGATTTCATAGTCCTGAATTCCACTATATTCCACACTTATACAATATATAAAGGAAGCTACAAGATTTAAAAAAAGCTCACATTTCTTATAATTGAAGGGTACAGGCTAAAAAGGGGGAATGTCAATTTTTGGTCATTTTAAGCTGTTCAGTTCATTCGGTTTCAAACAGAGAGATCTATCACGTAGTAACATCACACAGGCGAAAAAGGGGAATAGTCACCAGATATCGACAATTTAAATTATGCTGTACTGGCTAAAAAGGAGGATAGTCCGTGCGGCACATGCTAAGAAGGGGGAATGTCACAAATGCGCGTTATTCTAACTGGACGCACTCGTCACTTTAGTGGTTGTAGTTGTGCTAATTATTAGTAAAATGAACCCAAGTGTTAGTGCCAGTGAAGACTTTGTTGTTACCCAAGTTCAGGGGAAAAAGAGAAAACGTTACGGGAGATTAACCGATGTTTCTAAGAAGCTTAACTTACAAAGCCACGAGACAGGGAGCGATTGCCACTGTAAGCGTCTCAAATGTTTTGATAAAGTACCGGGTGACGCAAGAAAAAAAATTGTAAATGAGTTTAATTTATTAAAATCTGTGGACGAGCAAAACATCTATTTGTGCGGACTTATTAGTGTCTGTCCTGTCCAAAACCGGCGTCCACGTAACGCAGAAGAAGTAGCAATATTACATGACAGTTCATTTACTTATCGTGTCAGAATTTTTGTAGATGGTGAAATAAAAGAAGTACCTGTTTGTTACAAGGCATTTCTTTCCTTACATGGTATAACCAAAAAAAAACTTGAAATTCTCCAGAAATCTTTAAAAATGACTGGCAAGGCCCCAAGTGACAAACGAGGAAAACACTTTAACAGGCCTCTCAATTTGAAACCGGAAGCTAAAGATCTGGTAGTCAATCATATCAAGTCTTTTAAAGGTCGTCAAAGCCACTACAGCCTAAAGGATTCGTCAAAAACCTACCTGCCCGAAGAGTTAAATATCAAAAAAATGTACAATATGTATAAAAACATCACTGAAGAACAATATTGTGTGTCATATGAAACTTATAGATCCATCTTCTCACAAGAATTCAACATATTATTTGGATACCCAAGGTCAGATACCTGCAGTAAAAAAGGCTGCAAAATTATCTAGTCGAACAAATGAGAATAAAGAGGCTATATGTATGGATTTTGCTAAAAATCTCCCAGTGCCCAACATCAGCACAAATGATATTTATTATAAGAGGCAATTGTCTATATTCTCTTTCAATATTCACGTTTTGTCGACTAGCCAAAGTATTTTTTACACTTATCCTGAAACAAATGGACGAAAAGGCTCTGACGAAATATGTTCGATGTTGCACCATTTCGTCTACAACTTTTTGCCCAACAGTGTTCGAGTCCTTTACATATTTTGCGACTCATGTGGGGGTCAGAATAAAAACTATAGAGTCATCCGTTACCTCCATCATTTAGTACATGTACAGAAAAGGTTTGATGAAATCAAGATCAGCTTTCCGATTAGAGGACATTCTTTTATGGAATGCGACAAGGATTTTGGTCTTATAAAGCAAAAGGCGCGTGTGGAACTGCCATATGAATGGGCTGAAGTTTTTAGAGCTGCAAGAGTAAAACCAAGTCCTTTTGATGTTGTGGAGATCACTTTTGATTTTTTTAAATGCTGGAGTACGCATTTTTCTCCAATATACAAACGTAAGTGTCCAATGAACGTACGACCCATACGTGAACTGAAAGTCGTTAGAGATCATCCCAGGCTTGTTTACCATCGCTCCACTTGGAATGGCATGTGGGAAACCGCTGTTATGATTGAGCCAAAGACCAGCCATATCAATGAATTGCCAAACAATGAATTCCGATTACCAGGCCAATTATATAAAGGTAACTATACACAAAATATTATTTTCCGATGTTAAGGATGTTTACCTATTTGTAGGATTGCTTCCAATAATACTGGCCAAATTCACTGACCTACAATGCTTGATGAAATTCTGTCTCAATCCAACTGCTAGAAAATATTTTTCTACATTAGCACATACTGAAAATGTCAAAGACAAAACTACCTTTCCAAAATCTCGGCGTACAACAGGCCCAAAAAAAAAGTGCTTAAACATATTCTGTATTTTTAAAAATTAATAAAAGAAATGTGAAATCTAATAGAGTCAAATTAATTAATCTTTTGATATTTTGCTTCGAAAATGGGTTTTGTAGGTAAACAATCGGAAATACTACAAATTTGCATTGAAAATATTTGACATTCCCCCTTCTTCTTCGTTACAATGTGTAGTCTCCTAATATTTTTTGCATTATTATAAAAAATATGTAAATAATTTCATTAATAATTTCTTATTACAAGTTTAAATACATATTTCTATTTCTATCCGTCAAGAAATTCAGTGCAAAGTAATAAAATAAAAACTAATAGGGTTTTTAACTTAAAAATTGATTTCTTGAAAAATAACGATTTTTGACATTTCCCCTTCTTTGCCTGCACCCTTCAATTACAGTATATTACTATCGAAGTCAAACCCAATTGACGTTTATCTGCGGACTATATCGATCGTAGGAAAAATTTTGCACCTAACACATGCGGAAAGTGTCTTTTCCGTTCTTGACGGCTTGACGTCGCGTGCAGAAAAACACTACTTTCCGCACTTGTTAACACTTCTAAAAACATATTTTGCGCAAATTTTACTGTGACTAAATCGATTAATATCAACAGAGCTGCGTCATTTTATCCGCGGCATAATTTTTTTTAGCAGTTTTTAGATATATAATATAAAATTATAATTTGATTTTAATTAGGTGTGGTTTCAAAATCAACGAGCCAAAATGAAAAAGATGCAGAAAAAAGCGAGGCAAGATAATAAAGGAGGAAAAGATTCGGAGAGTGACAAGGAAAAGTTGAATGTTAAAGAAGAAGAACCTAGTAGGTTTTTTAGGACTGAGATATAAAATATATTTTTAATTCTGAACTACATATTTAACGTTACTTTGCTGTGAGTTGTCCGTTGTTTATTTTAGGTCCTCATTCCACACCCTTCTTCAATGACAGTTGTAGCGACACTGAAACAACAGCCGGTGAAGAAAACATCCTACAAGGCCAAGAGAACACCCATTTTCCTAATATAAAGGAAGAAATTGATAACGAAAACTTCTTTTACAAAAGCAATAATAATCTGCCTTTACACTCATTTTCAGGTAACCAATTATAAAAGCTGGAAAATTGCTATTTTTTAAAAATTGTTGTCATTAGCATATGATTTGGGTGTTGGTTTTTAAATATTACTAATATTGTTGGTTTGTGATGCAATGTATAAAATAGTTTTTCCTTAGTTGTGTAGCTGTTGTGTTGGGGATTAGTTAAAATTTATATAGAACAAAATACAGGGTATCCCATTACCGATACTTTTGCGGGCTATTTCAATTATTATTGAATTTAGAGGGCTGCGCCTAACTTTATTATGCAAGCTAACGAAAAAGTAAAAATGGATTATTATAAAATTTGTACGTCCTAGTTAGTTTTTCTCAAATATAGATTTCCAGGCCAAACTTATGTTTTAAAAATGGAACACCCTGTATATTTTAATGCAGCTAAAAGCACATCCTTTCACGCTTTTAACACTTAATATTTATTTTAAATAATAAGTCCGCAATTTGGAATTATTAACAAAAAAACCCCAAGTTTTTTTGGTATTTTTCTGGAAGGTCCAGATGAGAACCAAAACATGGAAAAATTAAAAAATAAGTTTGTTAAGAACATTTTAATTATATTGTCATTAAACAAGTTAACAAAAAAAATATTAAAAAACAAGTTGAAGTAAAAACTAGTCTTCGTCCTCAGAATCGGCAGTATGTAACTTCTGACTTTCGTCGCTCTCGTCCCAAGAAGTTTCATCTTGTGCCTCTAGACTATTGTCTTCATTATCAATATATTGTGCGATCAGTTGATCGTCATTATTATATTCAATTTCTAATGATGTGGGTTCTATTTGGCGATAGTATGCACAATTTTTACTGTCACTGCTTTCGTCCAGTTGTTGTTTTTTATAAGATAAGTAGAGGTTGCTTCGAATGGCAACAAGTTTTTTCATCCTCTGATTTGTAAGTCTATTTCTATTTTTTTTTTAATGAATTTGTTCGAATATTGACCAGTTTCTTTCTGACCCTGATCAAGTAGGGATCAAAAGCAGTAGTCGAGCAGTAGTAGTAGATGTCACTGGTTGCAAGGGTTGATTTGAACAAAGACCTTGCCACCATACTACTGGATTACAGTCAGCTTTTGAAGCAATTTCCCACAAAATTGCCCTTCAATAAAAACCCGATTTTGATTTATACATTTGAAACAACATCATTCACAGGTAAACTCAGATATCCGAAATATTTTTTATTATCTTAAAACTCTTGGAATAAGCGATAAATTAGGCGAATCTCCTAAGATTTTTATTCCTCTGGCAATGGGTTTCAATAGTTCTTCAGTGATAGTAACGTCTTGCCAAAAAGCATTGCTAAGGATGTCGCTTCTCAGAGAATTATCTATTTTAACGTTGTCTGAAATAACAGTCTCTTGAAGCGCAACTTTATTACTTTTTAAAGAACTAATATGAATTTCATCGCCAGCAAATCTAGTTGACAATGAGCCGCGCAACCGATAGTAAATATACAGGGTATTCACGGAACCCGTTCATTAAAAGTTTTTGCCATTTAGATAAAAATTTCAAATTTTCGGATTAAGGTAAGGTCAAGGGGTACTTCCTTTCTGAGATATTTTCAACTTCCTTTCACTTCTGGTTTAACCGGAAGTTGGTATCAACTTGCTTATTTTGAATGGAACACCCTATATTTTATGCAATTTTTGGATTCTACGGAGAATTTTAATGCTATTTTATGTAACATATCCTATACCTAGGTTCAAGCGTTCTTAAGATATTTGACCTTGAACCGAAGATGAGCCTTCGGGGTACCAAATTTTAAAATCTCATATTTTTGTAAGTTTTGAAGATATAATCTTTATATTTTGCAGACGATCGGTAAATAATCTTAGGTTTCTATTTTTTTTATTGAATTTGTCTATTTTTATACAGGGTGTCCTAAATTCAGCGGCAAACATTCACATTTTCTAAGCCGCTAAAGTCCGTTTTTTTAAATGAGACACCCTATAACTTTATGCACTATCAAATGTAGATTTTCATTTTCTATCGAACTGTATTAAGGTTCCCTATACCTATTCGTAACCATTTTCGAAATAATTGGGTTTTATAAAAATATAGTATGTATTTGCTTAAATGTTTACATGTTCCAATGGTGAGCCATGGAAAAACAATTGAGATCCAATATCCAATATGACTATGAGATGATTAGTATGCGTTATTTATCGAAAGCTGTCAGTGATAAACTAAATCTTCTAAATCGAAATGGAAGAATACTCAAACGCTGATATTCTCAATCTATTTTATATTCATGGAGATTGTTATAAAATTTTGGAGAGAACGTGTCGTGTGTTTAATGAACGCCACCCTGATTTGCCGCCAATGAACAAGTCAAAACTCAAGAGGATTGAAACAAACTTTTTGCGTTTTGGGAAGGTTAAAGTTACAACAAATGTTCCGAAACCAGTGACAAATGCCGAGGATAACGTAATAAACTCATTAGCTTATTTCCACGCAAACCCGCAAAGTTCAATACCGTCTGCAGAAAACGATTTGAGAATTTCTTCTTCATCTGTCCAAAAAGTGAACATCATATGCACCCTTATTCCTTCCAAAACGTGCAAGCCTTGAGACCTGGTGATGACGTCCGACGAGTAGAATTTTGCGAATTCATGTTTTTGAAAATTCAAGAGGACCCTCAATTCTTTTCAAAAATATTTTGGACCGATGAAGCGAAATTTTATAGAGAAGGAATAACAAATAAAAGAAACGAACATTTCTGGGTAGCAGAAAATCCGCACGCTTTACGCGAAACGCATTCTCAAGAGAGGTTTAGCTTCAATGTTTTCGGTATAGTATGAAATGATCAGGTGCGGTACTGTATTTATGAAGACAGTTTAAACAGTGATAAGTATTTGGAAATTCTACGAGGAACGGTTTCTGAATTTATAGAAGAAATTCCTATTGGTGAGCTGCAAAATTATTGGTATCAATTAGATGGGGCACCAGCACATAATTCCGCTGCAGCTTATCACCAATTATCTCGAATTTTTGAAGATCGCTGGATTGGTCCCAATGGCCCTTTGAGATGGCCTCCGCGATCGCCTGATTTAACACCCCTAGATTTTTATTTATGGGGATTTATCAAAGGTAAAGTCTATGCTTCCTCAATAAATAACCAACAAAATTTACTGGACAGGATACGAACAGCTTTTGCCGAATTAGAAAACGGACAAATTCAACGGGCCACAGCAACTGTACAAAGAAGAATTGAAATGTGTCTTCAATTGAACGGACAGCATATAGAACATTTGTTATAATTCAATTTTATTATTTTATTTATTTATTGTTGAATGTTAGATTGCTATAATTTTTAATTTCACTAAAACAAGTTTAGAACAGTCTCGAACTTAGTAGATATGGTTAAAAATAATGTAAACAATTTATTACATTTTTTATAACTTTAACTTTTCCGAAACGAAAAAATTTCGTTTCAATCCTCTTCAATTTTCTCTTGTTCATTGGCGATAAATGAGGATGTTTTTTATTAAAAACATGGCACGTTCTCTCCAATATTTTCTAACATTCTCCGCGAATATAAAATAAATTGAGAATATCAGCTTTTGAGTGTTATTTTATTTTAATTTAAAAGTTTCAAATCAGCTGTCATGTTGAATAGAAAAGCACAACAATTGTTTTTCCGGGGCTTACTACGGGAAGGTGTAAGCATTTAGCAAATACATACAATAGTTTAATAAAAACCTGATTATTTTGAAAATGGTTACGAATAGGTATAGAAAACCTTAATACAGTTCGATAGAAATTAAATTCTACATTTGATAGTGCATAAAGTTATAGGGTGTCCCATTTAAAAAAACGGACTTTAGCGGCTTTGAAAATGTGAATGTTTGCCGCTGAATTTAGGACACCCTGTATAAAAATAGACAAATTTAATAAAAAAAAAATATAAACCTAAGATTATTTACCGATCGTCTGCAAAATATGAAGATTATATCTTCAAAACTTACAAAAATATGAGATTTTAAAATTTGGTACCCCGAAGGCTCATTTTTGGTTCAAGGTCAAGTATCTTAAGAACGCTTAAACCTAGGTATAGGACATGCTACATAAAATAGCATTAAAATTCTCCGTAGAATCTAAAAATAGCATAAAATATAGGGTGTTCCATTTAAAATAAGCAAGTTGATACCAACTTCCGGTTAAACCGGAAGTGACAGGAAGTTGAAAATATTTCAAAAAAGAAGTACCCCTTGACCTTACCTTAATCCCAAAATTTGAAATTTTTATCTAAATGGCATCATCAAAAACTTTTAATGAACCCGTTGCGTGAATAACCCTGTATGTGGAAATTCCGATTTTATAATGTTTCAGGCAACCTGCTTATTAGTTGCATTATCTGTAACGACCAGCCAAACATTAGCGCTCCTGGCAAATATATTGTCCGGTTTCTCTATTTTCGACGGGCGCTATTGCTTTGTGGAACACAATACTAGGAGTAGCCAGCGGGAAATTTACTATACCATCTCCTCGGATATTCGTCCAACTGTCTGATATAAGTGTTAGGCACAGAGCACTCTTCTTTTGCTAACTGCATAACTCGCGTGTATTCTGCTTCAAGCAGCGGTTTTCGAAGACTATGTAGGGTCGGTGGTTTGTAAAGGTAGACTATCGAAATCGAATATCGAAAGCTGTATTCCAGTAAGGATTTCCAGAAAAAATTGAAAGTGGCATCGATATAAACTACTCGAGCAAAAGCTTGATCCGCTAGATCCTGCTCTTTTTTGACATTTTTTTTTACAAATGACGTCAGTTTCAATTGGCCTGCACCCTTTTTATTCTTTTTTCTACTGGAGACGGTTTTCACTGCTAAAACTAGCCAAACTTGGGTGATGACGTAGTTGCATTGACGTTATTATCATTGACCGTTCTATCCAATTGATCCACTTCCACAATATCCACATCATCATCCGGAACAGAAATGTTAAAGTCACCCCCCCCCTCTCCCGCGTCCCGCCAAGGAACCTAACCTCACTCTAGTGTATTATATATCGAAAGCGTAAAAATTAAATATTTCTTATAAAGCAACTCTTCAAATTAGCTTAGAATGTGTAACTTACCTAGAGCCTTGTTCTGATGACAAAAAACAACACACATACAAAATCACAATGCTTTAAATTCGCTCAGAAAAATACACAAACGTGACGCTTTTTGACAGTAAGAGCGGTACTATAGAACTAGAATCTATTGTTCAAAAATAGACCAGTCTATGCTCTATTTCTAACATTTTAATAATTTTACATAAAAATTACAGTTTTGCTGTTTTTTGCATTTATGTAACAAAACAACAAAAAGTATTTTTTTCCGAATTTGATATATAAAAAAATATATATATATATATATTTTTTTTAAACACTACCTATATATATATATATATATATATATATATATATATATATATATATATATATATATACTATATATCGTAAGTGACAGTATTATAAAAAGCGCATTCTTCTATCTTTACTAATAACATAGGTACACCGAAAAAAAGTCGATAATGGGACACACTGTACATTTTGCTAGATAACTTTTGGATTTATGCCTGTCCAGGAGCTTACTATAAATCAAAAATAGTCTCTGCCAACGAAAAATTTTTCACAAAAATGAGGATCACGATTGTTTTAATAAAATCCTATGAAGTCGTGAGGCGACCTTTATAACTGCCGGAATCTATAATTGAAAAAATACGCATTTGTGGGCATCTGAAAACTCACACGCGTATATTGAAACTAAACGACAAGGTGATAAGTCCCTTAGTGTTTTGTGTGGTATGGGCATAGATACTTAAGGTTTTGGCAAAATGAAAATGGAATACGTACCCCTGGAAAGTTATCTTATACGTATCTTATATGGCAGCAAGATGGGGCAACGCCATATAATATGGCCCTCTGTAAGGGAGTTTTTAAACAACCGCTATCATATATGGATCGGCGGAAACGGTGTTATTTATTGGCCACCAAATAGCCCAGATCTAACTCCATTAGATAATTTTTTGTGGGGATATTTAAAAGACGGGGTCTACAGAGAAAAAAGCAGAACGTTGGAAGATTTAAGAGAAAAATTGTATAAAGCATATGTAATTTAAATACTAATCAGTTTAATTTTATTTCAAATTCAATTAACAGCTTGGAAGAGGATTATAGAAAGTGTATGGAAAATAATGGTGGTCCTATCCAACATTTATAAAATGTATAGTTTATTTGTTTAATGGTGTTATTGTTAATTGTTTTTTATTCTTAACTTTACATTTTTTACATAATTTTGTTTATTAAAATTTTATTAAGAATAGCTAATAGGGCAATAAAATAAAATAATGGTCGTTTCCAATCATTTCGAGATCTCAATGCTAAATGATTATAGTTAAATTATAGTAAAAACGGCAGGACCGAGAGAAATGTTTACGTGTTTTCAAAATACAAGAGTTCTAAGCACACTACACCACAACTTCTTACGTTCTGGACGCGCGTTTCGCTAAGCAAGTTAGCATCATCAACAGATGGTATAAACTAAAGTAACTTATCCCAACCGAGACTATTTATAGGTAAATGTGGTCACACTTGGTTGCACCCGACTGCACCGTTGTCAAGTAAACAATAGAGGGGACTATTTCTATACTCTCAAATGCATCCAATAATCTATTATTAGATACATTTTTAATCAATTTAAGATTATTAGATATTAGGTAACACTTGACTTTTCTGTTCTTCCGTAACTTAAATGTGCCATGTGTTCTTTAAAACGAATGTTTATGGAGCGTTTAGTTTGCCCAACATATTTTAGATCGCAATCATTACAGCTAATTTCATAGATGCCACTCCTCTCCTTCAAGTCTACTTTGTCTTTAGGGTTCCCAAGGAGATTTTTCAAACTGTTCTCCGTTTTGTAGGCTACTCTAAACCCTACGTTTTTAAATACTTATTCTAGAGCCCTCGTATATCTGGGATCATATGGGATTACTAGGACAGGTGCTTGAAGAGTAGTGGCATCTTTTAACATTTTCTTATGCTTATGTCTATTTACTAATTTATGTACAAAATTATCATTATATCCATTACTTTTAGCTATATTTTTAATCCGATTCATTTCATTGTTAAAACGTTCTTTACTTAATGCAAAATTGACTAACCTGCCATTTTGTGTTGACGACAATGGAATTAATACACCATATTAATATTTCCGTTACAGGTTTGGATTTGAAACGTCGCGAAGAAAACTACCTGGGAGTCTCCTTCCCGAACTCTATAGACTCCAGCAACTCTTCTATGTTCCTACAGCCACCAGCCGCCCATCAAAATCCGCCCCACACCCAACCAGGCCTGAACCCCATCGACCGACTTTATTCCATGCAAAACTCGTATTTTTGCGGAGAAGATGCGGTGGAACCCTGAAAGGAAATTTTGGGAGAGTTGGTCAGGAGGCACCTGGAGATGTTTGCCAGATTTTCTGGGAATATGGAGAAGAAATAGATTTTGACACGGTGTCTCCAGAAATTTTTCCCAAAAACGGGGTTAAGCAACAATTTTCTGTATTGAAGTAAATCGTGAACCTAATTTCATGAGATTTTATAGTAGCTTTCAAATTGCTCTATACAGGGCGTATCAAGAAACATCCAGTAAAATATATGTGGTGATAGATTGTCAGTATTTTTTATATTTTTTTTTCTGTTTCAAAAAAGTGTAGACAATAATTGATTTTTTTTTACGAAACGGCGTTTTTTCCAAAGTCAACTGCTGTATCCTATATTAATCTAAAAAACAATATTATAAAGGTAAATAACTTAAATTGAGAAAGTCATTGGCATACATATACAGGGAATTTCTATGTTCTCTAAAAATATTTTTCAAAAATCAAATTACTTAAAATTTTCACTGAAGAACCTAGTAAAAATCTTGGTTTTTAGCTATAATCTGACATTGTCGGATATATCAGGGGTATCGATGGAGAATCATAGAAATATGTTATTATAAAATCACGTAAAAAATACTATATTACATTTTCGTAAGGTTTCAAGTAAGTATCTATTTTTAATATTAATAACATTTAACAACTTTTGTTCTCCAAACCGATACCTGAAATTCTTAAAAGACATTAATTTCTTTAATAGACTCTAGTTTTTATCTCTCCTTTTTTTAACGAAAATAATAATATTTGTAATAATGTCATTGTAATTATGATGCCAAGAGCAATAACCAGTCGAGGGCATATGAAATAAATAACTTAATTAGACAGTGTTTTATTTATTTAATTTTGCTTATTATTTTTGTAATCAACTCATCTCAGCTAAAAATAGTTCAGACTTCTAATTTATTTTTATTAGCAGATTGAAAAAAATCATCTAATCCAAAATTAATCAGCATACTGGTTTGTTTGCAAAATGTAAATACCATACTTAACTCTGGCAGGTTTCACAATGTCTAAATTCTTTATACAGGGTTATTCACGCAACCAGTTCAATTAAAGTTTTTGATGATGCCATTTAGATAAAAATTTCAAATTTTGGGATTAAGGTAAGGTCAAGGGGTACTTCTTTCTTGAAATATTTTTAACTTCCTGTCACTTCCGGTTTAACCGGAAGTTGGTATCAACTTGCTTATTTTAAATGAAACACCCTGTATTTTATGATATTTTTGGATTCTACGGAGAATTTTAATGCTATTTTGTGTAGCATGTCCTATACCTAGGTTCAAGCGTTCTTAAGATATTTGACCTTGAACCGAAAATGAGCCTTCGGAGTACCAAATTTTAAAATCTCATATTTTTTAAGTTTTGAAGATATAATCTTCATATTTTGCAGACGATCGGTAAATAATCTTAGGTTTCTATATTTTTTATTGAATTTGTCTATTTTTATACAGGGTGTCCTAAATTCAGCGACAAACTTTCACATTTTCAAAGCCTCTGAAGTCCGTTTTTTTAAATGGGACACCCTATAACTTTATACACTATCAAATGTAGAATTTCATTTCCTATCGAACTGTATTAAGGTTCCCTACACCTATTCGTAACCATTTTCGAAATAATTGGATTTTATACAAATATCGTATGTATTTGCTAAATGCTTACACCTTCCCGTAGTATGCCATGGAAAAACAATTGTTATGCTTTTCTATTCAACATGACAGTTGATTTGAAACTTTTAAATTAAAATAAAATGACACTCAAAGGCTGATATTCTCAATTTATTGTATATTCGCGGAGAATGTTACAAAATATTGGAGAGAACGTGCCATGTTTTTAATGAAAAACATCCTCATTTATCGCCAATGAACAAGAGAAAATTGAAGAGGATTGAAACGAAATATTTTCGTTTCGGAAAAGTTAAAGTTATAAAAAATGTAATAAATTGTTTACATTATTTTTAACCATATCTACTAAATTCGAGACTGTTCTAAACTTGTTTTAGTGAACTTAAAAATTATAGCAATCTAACAATCAACAATAAATAAATAAAATAATAAAATTGATTTATAACAAATGTTCTATATGCTATCCGTTCATTTGAAGACACATTTCAATTCTTCTTTGTACAGTTGCTGTGGCCCGTTGAATTTGTCCGTTTTCTAATACCTTAATCCCAAAATTTGAAATTTTTATCTAAATGGCATCATCAAAAACTTTTAATGAACGAGTTGCGTGAATAACCCTGTATATTAAAAACATTTTTAAATTTGTATCCCCTGTACCATAGAAAAGAAACTGCTCTTAAAACTATTTCTCTTATTGTCATTAGATATACAACACTCTGTTCTTTGACGAACGTTTTTTTGAGACACCCTGTATAATTGCATTGTGTAACAAGTGAACTGTTTACAGAAAACTTAGTTAGGCGATTTAGTAAATTAATAGGTTTTTATTAAGCAAATCAACAATTGGTTCATTAAACACATTTTTAAAATCAAGTTACTTCTTTATTTCAAGAGTTAAATATTACACTCTCATGAAATTGGGTAAAATTCAGGACGCTTGGCAACCCTATATGACTCATTTTGTATTATAATCACGTGTAAAAAATGTAAAAATCGTGTACATTATTAGGTGACATAATATGATGTAGTATTATTAAAATTCTAGCTTAGATTTTGTTAAAAAATATATAGCTTATTATGTTTGGTAAATAAAATTATAAGACTGAAATCAGCTGTCTTTTATTCTTTAAATCCATGTTTTCAGGTTCGTCAACAAAATTATGTCGGCAACAGTTGAAGAAAGCAACTTATAAAACCAGAAGTCGTAGAATTTAAGTAAATATTGTTTGAATCAACATAACATATAGATTTGGAGGGTTTAAAGAAACAACTTATATTTTATTGTCAACGTTTCAGTTATCGTTTAACCATCTTCAGGGCTCTGGAAATCACACGTTGGCAATGGACTGTATTTACAGACAAAACTAATCAGAGACAACGAAAATAAAACCGTCCTTGGTTGGCATTTAACGTGTGTTTTTGGGAGATTCGAAATTTTCCGCTAACACAAAACTAGTAAGATAATTCAACTTCGGTAGACAGTTGACGTCATGTTCTCAGGTGCAAAAAATAATGTGCAGGATTTCCTGAATGCATGTAAATAATTTAAAGTAATAGATCCTGTCAGATCATAACCTCTCTGACAACCAGTTATGAATGTATTCGGGAAATACTACACATTTTTTTTGCGCCTGAGAACATAACCTCAACTGTCTACTGTAGTTGAACATACTATATACCTATGCATAATCTATAAACTCTGTTATATGTATTAGACAGTGATATTATGTAGGAGGAAGTTGTGAGTAAAGGCAAATTTACCGATTTTTAAAAAAGTAAGTTGACAATGAGCATTGCATTTTTTCAAAAGACGGATCAATGATTCCCGGTACCAGATATTTAGTGCTTAGGGCCGAAGTTCAAATTAATGTGATAATGGTATGTAATCTTTAATTAAAAAAAACTTAAGCAATTTAGTTAATTGGAGTTTTTAGGGATTTTTGTTTTGTTTTTTTTTAAACTTTCATGTGCTTCTTTTCTTGCTAACAAAATTTGACATTCTTCACTAGGACCGGCCTCTTCAGCATCCGATGCAGACTCGCTATTTTCTGAATTTAGTTGATTAATAACTTTTTGAAGATTATCTTCATCATTTAATTTTTCAATCACTTCTGTTGGCAAACGCGAAGTCCTAAGTCTTACTCTCGGCTCAATTCCAAACATAGCTTGATATGGTGACTGTTTGATGCCAGAATGGAGGGTTCTATTTTTCATAAATTTGATAAATGGTAGGCCTTTGGACCAGTTTGTTGTTTCATTGTCTTGCTTCCAGGCTGCTAGCATTTTTTAAATGTCTTGGTTTGCCAAACAAGTTTCTAAACCCAAACCACTGTCATTGCAAAGGTCCCTTACGGAATTTTCAGGTTTCATAGTACGCACATTTATTACAGGTTCTTCACTTATTATAAAGTTCTTCCTTCTCCTCGATTTTTGAAATGTATCGGTATTAGACCTCCATTTGAGATAAAGCTTGAAAAATAAATGACCGTTTCGGAGATTGCGATTTGGATACTTCTCACTATAACGCTGATGTAGCTCAATAATATTTATTCTGCACAAAATATACATTTCCACCAAATCACACTCCTCTAAGTGAGTAAACACCATTTTTATTCTATTAATAATACAGCAAGCTTACTATTGAAAATAGCTTGACATTAGGTTAGTGAATGTCAGCTGTTTTTCTCTGTTATTTTGCACTTTAGGCAAAAATGATAAAAAACAACTTTTATTACATTTTTGACGGCGAATCGAATGAAGTAAACATATACAATGTGTTCAATTAAAAAAATATAGTATTTTGCAAATATCTCGAGAACCGTACACTCTATTGTTTTTCTGCTTCCACTATCGTAATCAGCAGGGAAAAATACAAAACTTTCATGATTTAACCGACATCGTAGCTCTCATAACAAAAAAGTTAGCAATGGTGCCAACTTAACTTTGAACACCTTGTATGTCAGATTCCATGGCCGCTGCGAAGTCTCGAAATGACTCCCTTAGATTATTTTTTATGGGTCACACTTAAAGATAGAGGTTATAAAAATTGAAACAATTATTCTGTCAATGAATTAAAACAAATAATTCTTGAAGAAATTATTACTCTAATAATAGTGGTGCCGTCCGAAACGCTATGGCTAATATTGAAATGCGATATACACTATATATGGCAGAAAACGGACAGTATGTGAAAAATCATTTATATAGTTATTTGTTTTATATTTCTCCTGTTTTTCTATTTCCATGTAATCTGTTGTTACTCAAGAAGTTTGTTTCTAATATTAATTTTCAATAATAGTTTTAAATTTTAAATTTAGCAACAAATAAATATAAATACATTTAGGACTATAGTTACGCAAATAGAAATATTATCCATTCCATGGCCTCCTATAGTTTTTTTTTTGAGTATGCAGCATCAAAATATTCAAGAAATAATTTAGATTTTCTGTTAAATTGCGATTTCCTCTGTAACCACTGAATTTTAAGTATAGAATGAATAAATATGAAAGAGTAGGTATTCTTAAAAAACATAGAGGGTTTTCTATTAAAAAAAAAATGACTTTTTCACTTTAAAAAGTTGCAAGATTAATTTCGTAGTATGTCCACCCTGTATAGCTGTGGACAAAAATTTTGTATTCCGTATATGCAATGATGCTTTATAAACTGGAAATTATCACCTAAGTAACCTAATTTG
>JAUTXW010002692.1:0-49471 GCA_030620095.1 Kuschelorhynchus macadamiae | reverse complement strand
TATTTATTATATAAAACATCTTTAAAAAAATTCGTAAGTCAAATGTTATAATATAAGGTTCTCTATTTAAAATAATTAATTATATAATATATTTCCTATATAATGTTTTCTTCTACCAGTAAGAGCTGATGACATATCCAAAAATTACTTGTTATCTGGTCCTGTAGTTGAACCTAACACATAAAGTGAGTTTAACCGACTAAAGTGTACAAAAGTTAAGGTTTTTTTAGAGTGAAAAGTATAGTTTTAACAAGATACAATTTTTATGAAGAATAACCTTTTCTCAAAAATTCAATTTTGCCCATTGTTACTTCCATCCGAGGATACCCTGTATATTTCAGATTAAAATCGATCGAAATGTATTTATCCATTTTAAAAGACCTAAGAAGTATTCCCAACTAAACCTTGTGCGGCTATACTTAATTATATTTTTCACAACAAACCTTCTCTAAAAACGGTCCTTCGAAGGGCTATATTTCCAATAAAGCTCGTACAACTTTGACATGTTCATGGTATATTTTGTTCAGGAATACAAGATTTACAACATTTTAGCAAATTTAATTGAAGCGGATTTTTCATAAGGTTTGGGCATGATCAAATCAATCAAAATCACATGGAGCTGAGACTAGTGATATCTATTCACATTGGATTCAAAAAAAACTTGGACGAACAGACTTTTCTGGTGTGTTGTCCTCACCAGGTATAGCATTTTCTTTGGCATGTTGTGATCGGTGGTAATTGCTGTGCGAATTAGGTTGTTTACCTATGGAAAATATATACCAGATTGGTTATAATAATTATTTATAAAAGTATGGGTATTAGCAATAATGGCGGGTTGTTCCAACGGAAAGTTCGTATCTTGCGGCGCAAGGCTGGGTAGATGTTGTATTTTGCCATGTAGTATTATTTCGATTAGAGTGGACTGACCACCAGTAATCCAATTCCATAAGATTGTGAACCTCAAAGGTATCACTATTGATTTGAGAAGTCCAATTTAAGGTATCATAAACTGTTCTGTTATCCATAGACACAAGCGAACCTTAATCCAAGAATTTGTAACTTTGACTAATTATATTTTTATTTAATTCTAATGAACTATCGCAGAAAATTTGCTGCAAAGTAGTGTGACGGAGACTAATCTTAGTAATTTAGGCATGTTAGTTTCACCATGTTATACCTCTAGTTCCCCCCTACATGCATTTTTATTTGGATTAGTAAAGGATTCCCTACGGGAATATTCATTTGTAATATCTACTAATGAGTTACTTGTAGGCTCTTGATAAGTTGGTTGGTTTTACATACTTCAATATCTTTTATTTAAATCCTGCCACGTACATGTTTAATGATATGTGGGTCACCGAAATTCGTATGTCCCAAGGGATTTACCCGAGGTTCATCCATCATTTACTCGGTTGCTCCTTTGACATTGAGCACCCGCCTCAAAATGATCCGGAAAATACAAAAAGGGAAGAAAAGTATCTGGGATGGAATTCAGACTTATTTTTCATTTACCAAATCTCACGACCGTGAGACACATTTTGAGGATAGCGATGGAAATATTTAATGTGGAGAAGTAAGTCCTATCAGTCAAAAAATATTCAATTATTAATATTATAAACGTGGATGCCGAGATGATAAATTTACGCTAAAGTTTACAATTTTTTATTTGTTTACACTGACACTAAAGTTTGAATTGCTTTTCAAAAGATTTGAAAGAGGCTTTCGAGGGACCTGTAGTTTATTTTTCTTAATAGCTTTTTATCACTCACTTGGTCTCCAATTAAGTTTCTTTTGTTTCGCTTCGAAACAATTGTTTTCGACCAGACACTGGTTTATATTAAAATAGAAACGTAAACCCAAAGTTTGGACAAATAATAGCTTTGTAATAAATGTCATAAGAATAACAATAAAACATTCTTTCAGGAGACAATGACAAATATTTTAATTAGACGTCCAAATTGATCGTTTTGTAATTTTGATTTTAAATTGTTTTTGTGAGAATATATCCTCTTTTTTTCTGCCAAAATTGGAAAAATAAAAGGCTAGATTGTTATTAAAATATCAAAAGAATTTTACAATGGGGATGACTTGCCTAATTCGTTGTACTCAGGCGACATAGGCGCTTCGAAAAGTTATTTCGTGAAAAGTTCATAATTTTTTTAAAACAAATATATTTAATTAAGTCAGTACATATACATTTTGATAGCTGTGAGAGCCAATTAGTCTAAAGAGATATTTAAAAGCGTTTTTCGAAACTACTCTTAAAAAACTAGCTTACTACATAAATAAATGTACATATACAAGAAAACATTCAGTATACTTTACATAAAATACCAGTCTTATCTGATAAATATAGTTAGGAATAGTCCAATTAAGGGAAGAACCAACAACTGTAAAGATCTTTTTTTTGGGGGGGGGGCTGCTTTAATGGAAATAATTCCTAAGAGCCTTTTTCTCTCTATAGTACAAATTTGGCTACACTTCGCATTTTTTTTGAGAGTTTTTTAATAGCTCAAGAAAAGTTTCAAAAAATACCAAAATACCTTAAATATACTGGTTTAAAAATGTACCAAATAATGAAGATAAAATAAATGTCAATAAATTCTAACCGTTACAACACAAACCCATCAAGGTATATATGGTTGAAAGCGTCACGAATAGCGCTATATTCGCATACATTAACATCTCATTTAAAATAAAAAAAGTTAGTATCTACTCACGGAGAACGACGTACGCTGTATATATGAAAATTATATAATCTGATTACTCCAATTAACTTTTGCATTTAACTCTTCGCTCCATTTCGTATATTATTTGAGATGAGGTAGTGTCCCGAGATATGAGGGCCACCCTGTACATTGGTTCTCTGAGTCAAAATTTAATAAAAAATTATCAAAATCTGAAAAGAAAAAATAAACATAAAAGAAAAAAGCTACTTTAAGTTCTAAAATCACTCAGATTTATTTTTAAATATCTCTGAAGTTTTAGAATATAGAATTCCGACGACAAGAAAGAATCACAAGGTTTTCTAGCTATGCCCAACTTTAAATTTACCAAAACCGAATTAATGAAAAATTATTCAAATCTTAATATCTCAATATATACCAAACTTTAGACATTATAAAATAAAATTATTAATTATACACAATTTTACATAAAACACCAAAAACTGAAAATAAACTAGTATTTGGTTATTTAGTTTTTAAAATATTTACAACTGTAAATTTTATAATTAATGACAGAAAATTAGCATATCCAGGGGACAAACACTTAAGTATCTACTCAAATATGAAAAGTAGAATAAGCAAAGTTTGTCAGCATTACGCTATATACATAAAAATCTAGGCTAAGAGATAGTATATATCCATATACAATATAAAACAAAAAGTTAAACAAAATGACATTAGTGGAATACTAAGTTTGTAAATATTAAGTTAAATCAAAAAAAATACCCCAGTTACATTTCAGGATATTTATGTAACTGTATTTCATTCAGAATGATGAAAATGTAAAATTGCACAGAAAAATGCCAGTGGCTAATACAAAATTTAAAAAAAAACAACAAATGTTCGGTTATTTAAGAACTAAAAATTAGGAAATTAATTATGCTGTAATTAAAAGGTCTTCAATGCAAGTAAAAAAATTTTTGAGGTACATAGTGATTCATCCCGTCTCGTCTCGACTTTGGCTAATTTCGTCTCGAAATTTTGGTCTAGACGAGCAACAAACAAATTTTATCTATAAACACACTGTATGAGTGAACCGCGCGCGTTTACAAATTGCTACTCTATCACACCTGCTTGGATGCTAGTCCCTTGAAAATGCCTTCTATCTTTCTGTTTAAAAAATTTTCTAACCCTTTGTTTGATAAGTTTGAATAGCCACAATACATAATTTCTCATTTTCCATTCCATTCAGCCTTTATAAAATAATCGCAATTTTTGGTGATATTATAACAGAGCTAACTGTAGACTTTCTATCAAATATCTTATTCAACTGTGTACTTCAACATAATATTAAATAAATTGCTAATAAATTAATAAAATAATTTTTTGGGGACTACCTGTTGTAAAAGCTAAATAATAAATATGTCAATATTTAAAATATTTTAAATAATGGCATTTAGAAATTGACCCGCAACAAATTGAGTGCTTTTTTATATTGTTTTTTGCTTACGATTTTGTCTATTATTATTGTTTATCCTAATTTTAATACAAAGACAATATTCAGTTTAACACATTAACATATACCGGAAAAATTAGCACTAAAATAGAGAAATATCTTAAAAAATTAAGTCATAAAGTAGCTTTTTGTGCCAATAATACTTTGGGTAGATATATTAAGAATAACAAGTCTTATACAAACAAGAACCAAACATCAGGGGTATATGAATTAAAATGTGGTTCTTGCGAAAACGTATATATTGGTTAAATACAAAACATTATATATTAAACAAAAAACTGATTCTAATTATGCAAAACATTTATTAGAAACAAATCATAATTTTAATAATGAATTTAAAACGTTGAATAGCCAATAAAAATTACAAGTTAAATTACTTGGAAAGCCTAGAAATTAATAGAGGAAAAACCATAAACGGTTCCCCACTGTTAAATCTTTATAGCAAAAATCTGTTAGGGTTGGGTAGGTAGACTTTATTACTGTTAAAAAATCTAGTTTTAGTATCAGTCTTAAGTTGGCTTTTGAAAAAGACACAGTGTGTCGAAACAGCTGCCAAACGGAAATTAAATTAGACATTACTGAACAAATATATTTTGTTTATTTATTATACTAGTGATAACGAATTTCCATCAAGTAATTTAATATATATTTAAAATATAAATTTCAAATTGTGTCTGAAATTTTACTTATATGGCGAACTAGTTACTAAAAAAATGCGTTGGTAGACAACACTATTGGAAAACTAGAAAGTACCTAGCTTATTTTTTATACTTTTGATTTATTGTCATGTTTCCATAAAAAATCATCCACTGTGGGGCTTTGGCGGAGATTCTGGATAGAAATTATTACCTGTAACTCATGTAATAAGGTATTTTTTTATTGCGGTTCAAAATCAAAACTTCTCAGTACAGTCGGTTACATAAATTACTATTATCGGGCTAGTTAATAAAAATAAAATGGATATTAATAATTTCAAACATCTGAAATCTTTTCAATTGGTGCTAGATTTTTTTTATTAATTTTTCAGAAGTATTTTTAATATTTTAAATAGGTAAATACCTACCTACGTTTCTTAAAATGGTTTAATTTTCTACATTTTTGGTTACAAAAAGAATCACATTTAGACAAAAGGATTATAGTAATTTTTAAACGCAACTCCATTTTAAGGAGCTACTACTTTCTGAATTTCTGCTTAAAGAGAAGAAAATTCTAGGATTTTATAAAAGGAATTTTAGACCATTAAATGTACAGAAGTATCAAAAAAATGGCTGTGAAAAACTATTTATATTTGTTGGACTATTATTTGAGTTTTTCACCAACTTTTTATGAATAATTAAAAATATTCAAGCAATCCCATTTATATATTTATTTTTATTCTTTTTGTTTTTTTGAGACATCCTCTACATAGAATTAAAAATTAGCCAAAAATTAAGTGATAATTATCGTGCGTGAAGTTAGAAAAATTGGTATTATTATGCCTATTATTAAAATATATTTAAAGGCACAAAACCAAAATCTAATTTTAAAATCAATAAAAAAAAGAAATACATTTCTTTTTCTAACAAAGAAAAAAACTAACAAACAACTGACACGTGACCTACATTGCCTCACCAATTCTTATATTTGTACTTATAAACGTAGAAATCGATAAGTTGAATTGTTCAATTACGGATAGAGAAGGCATCTTCTTTTCAAGATAAAATTATCAACTAGGTTGTGACAAGCATAATTACACTATGAGTGTGACGATATGAATCGAAAAACTTAGATTGAGTATACATAGTATGTATTAATTTGAACATTTATTGTAAAAAAATTAAATGGTATGTCCACGGATAGAGGTATCAAGAAGACAAATCAACTAGAATATAATTTTTCTTGTGCGCTTAACATATATACGATTTACTTTGTAAAATTTTCATTTTATTTTAAATTCAACAGAAAGCCTAAATAAAAAACTCAGTTAAATAAAAGATTCCGCAATTTTCTCATAAATTTGCATTAACAATCATAGGAACAATGTGTGAAATATGTTGAAACCACTGTGCCAGAAATAATACTAACTTCGTTAATAAATTCTTTAAGCGTTCAGTTCGTATTTAATCGACAAACTAATTCCATAGCTTGTTTGGACAAAAAATTGTTTATTAATTTAAGTTAGTTGCATATACGTGTTTTCATCAGGGCTAGATTTGTTTGGATTGTTTTTTCTCGAAGCATGAAATTCGCGCCTAACAATTGTTTCTGTGTGCCCATTGCTAGCTGTGATGATATGTATATTGGTTGACCAATTTTTATGTTGACTAAATTCTCGTGCTTTGACAAAAAACAATCAAATCAAATCTAGTCCTGATAATGATACGGAGTGTGTCAAAAGGTTGGCAATTAATTTAAATTAATAAACCACCTTCTGCCCAAATAAGCTGTGGAATTATTTCACCAATTAAATAATACTAATATCAATAAATTAATTAGTCAATTCAAATAAGAGGGTAAAAATAGGTATAAAAGATAGAAACGCAAAGTAAAATTTCATGTGTTTATATTTTCCAAGCACTCCGTATGATAATATCAAAAATTTGCAAGGTTAATTCACGTTTTAGAGTCCCTAAATGACCAACAAACATGTTTCCGTAATTCCGTTGATCTGTCGATCTGTCTATCTTTTCGCAGCACAGCTAAAAAATTACTTACCCGATCGAGTCAAGTAAGGCGGAACAAAATGGCGCCTTGTAAAATTGTTACTAAAAAATACACATCTAATTTATCAAAAATTTTACACAAAATTTAAGTATTAAATGGCGTCTTAATAAAATATTTAAAAATCAGCCTGGAGAGCTACTTATTAGATTGATTTTAAATTTTGTGTAAGAATGAAGTGTGATATAGAGATGAACTGATAACATTTTGGTAGATGGCGAAACAAAATGGCGGCCAAATAAATCTTTTATAAAAGGGCAAAAAGCATCCTATTCAAGTTTTTATAGATCTTCATATTTTGGGGAACTTAAATGCAAAGAAACATGTTCTCAATTCCGTTGTCGTGCCTCTCTAACTACTTAACCGATTGTTTAAATTATGCGTCAAAATATAAGGCTCATACCCCTATTGATATTAATAAAACGTATTTTTTTGTTTTTTATGTTGTCCCCCGACAACCTGGTAATATTTTGGAAAAAATGCAATATGGCAGAACCAAATGGCGGCCTAGTGAAATGTTAAAAACATATTAATACAAATCTAATTTTTAATATTCCCTCGAATTTTGCTTGTGTTACATAGCAATGAACTGGTAACATTTTGGTACGAATTTAGGTAGACAAAACAAAATAGCGACCTAACAAAATATTTAAAAAATCAGTCTAAAAAACTACTTATTAGATTCATTTTCAAAATATTTTTAAGAATTAAATGTAAATTTAAGAAATAAACTAGTAAAATTGTGGTACAAAATCAAGATGGCGGAACAAAATGACTACCAAACAATATGGTTAATAAATCAAATTTAAAAACTTTCTTATTCAGTCGACTGCAAAGTTTGCACAAAAATGAGATGTGATATAGGCTTAAACTGATAAAATTTTGGTACGAATTCAACATGATGGAACAAAATAGCGGGTCTAACGAATTTTTTTTTCAAAGTCAGTTAAAAAAACTAATTATTCAGTTTATTTTAAATTTAGTCCAGAAATCAAGTGTGACTTAGGTAGAAACTGGTAAAATATTTGTACGAACCCAATATAGTGGAACAAAATGGTTCGAAAAGACATTATATATGTGTTACAAAATGACTATGTGCGGGACTAAATTTGGTCATATCTCACTCTTCCTAATAAAGGGAAATTCAAAATGAATGAAGTTCCGGTTAGAGGAAATATATCGATTTTTTAAAAAGCAAAAATTTTATTGAGGGTTGTACAATTTCGAAAAATTAAATTTTTGATCATTTTGTTCCATTATCTCCTCTATCCGCTGATATACTGTACGTCATAATAATGGTTATAATAAAAATAAACATTTTTTTTCCGAATTGAACCGTTCTTAGCAAATGAGTGTGTTTTCTCGTTTTTTTTTCTCAAATTAAAAATAACACTAATGCAGTATGGTGTAATTTTGACGATGTCCAATTGTAAAGACTAAATAAAATATATTGCAAAGGAATTTTAGAACTTGCATGTTCATTAAGATCCATGTTCTGAATAGTTACAAATCGGCCTCTTGAAGGTGAAGTCACCGTATATATACGGTGGTAAAGTGTATCTAAAGTCAATTGAGACAACATAAAAACTAAATATCCGTCAACAGACGGCGATTCCATTGTGAAGCATGGGCGGCGTGATAGAAATTTAAACTTATTTTTGAAAAACAGATTAATTATAGTACTTTCTTTTATTATTTATTCGCATTTAACAATTTAATTTTTCAATTAGTTTTTTATTTGATCTGGTCACGGGAAGGGGGCAAAATAGCTAGGCTAAATGGAAAAAAAATGTATTCTCGGTAAATAAATCGCATAAAACGTATTTTTATGGGTTTATGGGTATAGAGATTATTCCAGTTGTAACCTACTTGATAATATATTTACTCTGCAATTACACAGAGGGGAAAAGAAAGGGGATAAAAATTTGAAAAATTCATTAAAGATCGAGCAGGTAATATGTTATTTTGGAGGGTATCAGGTATATATATTTCAATTTTAAAACTTATTTGATTTTGAGAGGTTGAGGTAAATAGTGGCTAAAAGTCAAATACTTCGTAAAAAATTGAATCTTTCAGAGAGGTTTTTGAATTTGCAATTGCATATTTCAAATTTCAAATCACTCTGATGAGTAGTTTTTAAGCTATGCCATGAACTGACAGACACATAGACGGATCGACGGAATTGATAAAATATATTTTTTTGCATCTAGGGAAGCTAAAATCTTAAAATATGTCAAACCTAAGAGACTGATTTTTTCACGGTTACAAATATTTTAGTTGGCCGCTATTTTGTTCCGCCATCATGAATTAACACAGTTTTAGTAGCTTACCTCTATACCACAATCAGTTATGGCAAACAATTTGAAATCAGCCCATTAAGTAGTTTTTTCAGGCTAGATTTTTAAATATTTTATTAAGCCGCCGTTTTGTTCTTGTATTCGTACAAGAAATTTACCAGTTTATTTCTACATAATACTTAATTTTTGTACAAAATCTGAGATAAGTTGGATTACTGGTTTTTTTAAAAATATTTTTTTACATTTTACTAGGACGCCATTTTGTTTTGCCATACTGGATTTTTACCAAAATATTACCAGGCAACCCCATATGACTCAATTTTTGACTAAAATTTGAGGTTGATCTGATGAGTAGTTTTTAAGCTATGCCACGAACTCACATACAGACAGACAAACCGACGGAATTGATAAAACGTATTTTTTTGACATCTAGGAGCGCTAAAACCTGAAAATATGTAAAACCTGAGAGATTGGTTGTTTTCACGATTACAAATATTTTGTTTGGGTGTCATTTTGTTCCGCTATCTAGGATTAATAAGAAAATTTTATCAATTGTTTTCTACATAGTACTTGGTTTTTGTGCAAAATTTTAGGCACTTGGATAAGTAGTTTTTTAGTAATATTTTTTTTAACATTTCACTACGCCGACATTTTGTTTTGCCATGCCACCGACAAATTGAGAAAAAAATGTTTATCTAGGGACCCTGAAACGTAAAGATCAGAAGAAATCTCGAAGGGTAATTTTTACAATACTTCCCTTTTACAAGGTAAGTAAAACATAGAATAGAATAAAAAGACATTTTTATTCTACGGCATTGACACTGACCCGAGATCTCTGAACAAGTGCAGGCGACGCAAATATTTTAAAATATACCTGTTTTGTGCATTTTTTGTTAAATCAACGTCTCCAAAAATCTAACCAATTGAATTACGAATATAACCAATCAAAGTGCTTAACTCTAATACTCCGCCCACAAATTTTCTAAGGAGCCCACGTTGACTGTGTCACGCTGGTCCGCTGTTTGTACGGGGACCTGTCAACTGAATAAAAAAAATTTATTTCATATAAGTGATGTAGTAAATTGAGCGTACCACAAATTTTCCGCTGTCTCAATTGACTTTAGATAGACTATACTATTGTCCTTGGAAAATTAATATATATATAATATATATATATATATATATATATATAATTAATATAATATAAAGTATGACTAAATATTTCTGTTGGCACTTATTAAACCCTAGAAGTGAAAAATAAAAAGGTATCTGCAGAATTAGAGTTCCGAAAAAAATTCGCGATGATAGACAGAACATTAAATGATAATAACCTGAATGACTTATATAATTATAATCTATATATAATCAGCAAGTAATGAATGTGAAGAAAAATTATTAACTTTTAGACATTCATCTACGTTGTGGATTTTAATAATTGTTGTGGTTTCTCCAAACTGAAAATGTGATTTTTACGCGAAACTCGTAAAGAAAATTCGAATTCAAAATTATTAGTGTTAAAAGCCATCTTCATAAAATGTTTGTGTGGAAGCAATGCGTCGCTATCGGGAGAGGTGAGTACCTAAATATTCAATTTCTATATAAGCAGTTATATTATAGAGTATTGAATTTTGTAGCTTGTAGGTCAAAGCGTAAATAGAAATTCCAGAGAAGCTATTCTATGTACAGTAATATAAAACGCGTGTTCAGTCTTTCAGAAATTCTTGATGTGCTGTGGTTATAACCGGCTATTTAATAGTATAATATATGGCCAGCAGGATACTTTTAATACCAGCCAATTCGTTAAAATACGAGCATTCAATGCATACAAAAAATGTTGTTATCAACCTGTTAATTTTTTTTCATATGATTATTTCTTTATACTGGGCGTTCGGTAAGTACACGACTAACTCTTGGCAGTGACTAGGGGTCATTAAAGTAATCCTAGTGATTTATATACAACTTTTGCTTAAGGTTTCTCTTGACGAAGATACAAGGGATCAAAGGCCTATTTGTTGGTGTTCCTTTCTAACTTTTGAATCGATTTATATATTTTAAATAAATTTTAGTACTTTATGTATGCCATCAAGACTCATAAAATCATACTACAGAAAACCTTTTACATAGTTAGGGAAGACTTGTCACAATAATCATTGACCGAAAATTGTGGCAGGTGCCATTTATAAAAGCTGAAGACATTTTTTTAAATAGATTTTTTGTATTGTACAAATTAGCGGCTTAATAAATAAGAGTAATGCTAAAGGGCATTTAATTTTTGGAAAGTTACAACTAATTCTTTCGAGGTAAAAATAATTTACCTAGTCGAAAAACATTTACAATGATTTAAATTATATTTAATGAACCATGAAAGTTAAAATTATTAAGCAAAATTTTAACACGGTAACACATTTTTTAAAAACATTACAAATTTTTTAATTTCGGCCAATTTTCCAAATGGGCAACTAGTACCACTAGTTTTCATACGGATTGTTTCTTGCTGTACTTAAAATAACATTCCTGGATCATTTTGAAGTTGATTGCAATAATGGGTTATCCTTTGAAGCGACTATTCCATGGTGGTTACTGAAGTTAATGACAAAGTAGATTGGGACTACCACAAAAAAAACTAAGGTATTTAGGTTAGGCGACATGAAACAGGTCCTCCTTGACCTATCAATCGATTACCAAAAGTATTATGTAAATAAAGAAGCATTTCAATGCAAAAATATGGTGGAGTACCATCGTGCTTATACCACATTTGAGATCTAAGTTGCAAAGGTACATTTTTTAATAAACTATTTAAATTTTGTTGCAGCAATTGTAAATACAGAACACTATTTTATCTTGGTTCCATAACAAAAGGACATGCGAATAAATCATCTCTGGTGATCCTTAGTCTGTATTATTGCATGGGAATTTCTTATATTCCAGATATGCAAATTATGAGATTTTATAACACCGTCTCTTTTGAAGACCGTTTCACCCGTAAATAAATCAGTTCGAACAAAAATTGAATTCTGTGTTATTTTTTGTCAGAAATTGACATAATGGTTAATACCTTAGAGTAAGAATAAAAATAGAGTTCATTATTTACATATTTAGAAACTGCCAAGATTACCTCACAGTATAAGGTTGACCGTACGATGATGCCAAACCTAGCCAGGAACACCAATGTTTATACCGATTTATATTAGGGTGAATATGTTTAAATATGATGCAATAAAATTTTCATACAAAGAATAGTAATGTATTTCCAGTATTAGTTTGTAAGTAGTATAAAGAAATTACTTTTATTGCAAAATAGTAAAATACAAACTAAAATACCCAAAGCGTCAGATCAGATTACACCAGTAACAAGAGTTTTAGTTAAATATGGCAAACCCGATCGACAACTCCACGTATTAGACCATCACACTGTGGTATTAGATCATTCCACTTTCATTGACAAGGGATCCTTATAGTAAAAAAGTATCTATAATAGTCTACAGTAAAGATTGTTACGGGGTCATGTGACCGGCGCGGCGTGGCTTAAAAACCAATAGCGGGTCGTAGAACTACAATACGTTTTAACATTAAAGAAATTAATTTGCTAAAAAATATTTTATTAGATACCAAGCTTTTCTTAGCGTCACTACTGCATGTAATTTAATGTATTATTAGTGTATTTGTTGATATGGTTCAAATCTTCTAATTATATATTACCTTACTACAAGAAGCAGCGTTCTAAAGATGCGGTGACATTAGAAGAACATTGATTTTTTAAATATTTAATAAATAAATCAATTCAATCAATTGTGATCTCTACTTTAATTCTTACGATAAGATTAATACCTCTTATCTGATGATAATTCTATCTAAATCTTGTGGAATTATTTTTTGAAATTTTAGCCATGGTTTTGAAATTTTATTTCTTAATCATTTTGGCAACTTAGCTTAATTTTGATTTTAAAAAAACAGATTTTCTCTCACAAAGCTATAGTACTTATTTATTTATTCAGGTTTAAAACCTGGTTGAGTCCAACCCCGTTCTACAATTTTTTTTCCTGAACAGTTTGTCACCAGACCAAAAAATCCAACTTTTTATAATTAATTTTTGAATTAATTAAGTGGCTAAAATTCTTTTCTTCTCTACATACATTAATTTTGTAGAATTTTTGACTGAGCTTTCTAATTAAAAAAAACTTTACCTTTACTCCATAAGTATTTTTTAATTTTTTCATAAAACCAACTTAACAAAATTACCTTCTCCAATGTAATGTCATTTTACTAATAGCACGTATTCAGAATTCAAACGGAATATGTAAATAGATAGCCAAAAGGGTAAAAACTAACCCATTTTAGGTTTTTAAATTTAATTAAGCTGTATTGTGATATGTAACATACATTTGCATTATATAAAATTTAATTTTTCTGCAAAACCTAAAGTCAAATAGATAAGATTTTTTTACATTGATTTAAAAATACATATATTTGGCCGCCATTTTGTTCCGCTATATTGAATTTGTACCAGAACTTTCCCAGTTTATCTCTATAGCACCCTTAATGCTTGAAGAACATTTTAAATTAATATAATGAGTAGTTTTTTTCAAGCCGATTTTTTAAATATTTTATTAGGCCGCCATTTTGTTTTGCTATCTTATATTCATACCAAAATGTTACCAGTTCATTTATATGTAACACTTGATTTTAGTACAAAATCTGAGAAAACTGGATATTTATTTTTTTAGTAATCATTTCTTTTAACGTTTCACTAGGCTGCCATTTTGCCAGCATATTGGATTTCTACTAAAATATTACCAAATCGACCAAACATGACCCTTAATTTTTGGCTAAAACTCGAAGTCACTCTGATGAGTAGTTTTTCTATGCTGTGAACTAACCGATAGACGGAATTGATAAAATTAGTGTTTGGTATATAGGAGGCTAAGACCTGAAAATATGTAAACGATTTCAAAATATTTTATTCGGCCGCAATTTTGTTTCGCCATCTTGAATTAATATCACAATTTTACTACATGATCTCTATACCACAAATAGTTATAACACACAATTTGAAATCAGTTCATTAAGAAGTTTTTCAGGCTGTATTTTTAAATATGTCATTAAGCCGCCATTTTCTTCCGTCATCTTGGATGCGTACCAAAATTTTACCAGTTGATTTCTACATAATACTTGATTTTTTTTAGATAAATTGGATAAGTAGTTTTTTACTAATAATTTTTTAACATTTCACTAAGCCACCATTTTGTTTTACTATGTTTGATTTTAACCAAAATGTTAATTGTTAAAAGTCATCCCCGTATGATCTTTAATCAATCGGGAAAGTATTTTTTTTGGCTATGTCGCGAAAATGCAGAACTGAGAAAACGTGTTTTTCGGCATCTAGGGACACTGAAACATGAAGATCTGTAAAAACTTGGAGGATAATTTTTTTCACGATTACAACACTTTACGATTTTACGATGGAAGTAAAAATTGTGTAGCCGCCATTTTGTTCAGCCATCTTGAATTTATACTACAATTTTACCACTTTATCTCTATATCACACTTAATTCGTGCACAACATTGGAAATTAATCTAATAAGTAGTTTTTTCAGGCCGATGTTTTAAGTATTTTGTTGAGTCACAATTTTGTTTTGCTATCTTATATTCATACCAAAAAATTACCGATTCATACCTATGTTACATTTGATTTTTGTGCAAAATTTATGGATATTGGATAATTAGCCATTTAGTAATGATTTTTTAACTTTTCGCTAAACCGCCATCTTGTTCCGGTATATTGGATTTTTACCATAATATTACCAGCTCATCCCCATATCACCTTTAATTCTTAGTAGTAGTTTTTAAGCTATGCCGCGAATTGACAACTAGGCATCTAGGGATGCTAAAACCTGAAAATTCTTGAACCTGAAAAAAATGATTCGTGGAACATCAAAGGCGAACTCCGAAACTTTATAACGGAATTTCTTCACTATCGTCAATACAGGATCAAAGTAAATCACTTCTTTTTAGATACGTCGGGGCATTCCCCAGGGCTCCTCAATAAGTCCTACACTGTTCTTAATCGCTATTAATAACATAAAATCAAATATCCTCCCTATTGTAAAACTCAGACTTGTCGCAGATGACATACTACTATATCACTCAACCAACTCTAACACCAATATTCAATCATGCCTAAATACCTTAATAACTGGGCTCAAAACAACGGCCTTGTTTTATCTCCTGGAAGATCATCTACCATCCATTTTTGCAGGAAAAAGAATTGTAACATAGTTACTAACTTACACATTGATTCCCACCCTGTACCAAACAGATTATATCATCGCTTTTTTGGGCTAAACTTTGATCATTCACTCAACTGGAAACCTCACATAGACTGGTTGAAAACAAAATGGTATACAGATTTATTAATTTGCGTATGCTATCAAACAGTGATTGGGGCTCAGTAAGACCTTCACTAATAAGAATATACAAATCATTAATACAATCCAAACTGCGTTATGGTGCTATAGTCTACTCATCTGCACCCAAATAATATCTTAGGCAACCCGACCCTATACTCAAAAAAGGCTTTAAACTCTCCACAGGAGCATTTCACATTAGCACATATAGTAGTCTTTACTGTGAAACTGAAACGCCATCACTACACTTTAGGACAATTGAATTTTTACTAAACTATGAACATTTACTTTATCTCAAAACTTACTACGTGCTACCTCACTATCCTGATTGAAGAGATCAATCGTTCTATAATAATATCAAACTTCCATGAAATCATACGCAAAAACTATAAGGAGTTTAATCTCATATACACAGATGGTTCAAAAAAAGACAATTCAGTAGGAGCTGCATATCACTGCACATACAGTGAAAAATCCTACTTTCTTCATGAATCTTCAACTATACCAACAGCGAAACTATTATCCATACTAAAAACCTTACAATACGTAATGACTTCCCCCTATCATAATTGGCTTATAATTACCCACTCACTCAACTCTATTCATTGTTTAAATCAATATTCACCCTAACATCCTATAGCTCAAGAAATAAAAATACTCATTGAAAGAGCATACATTAAAAAAGCATCTATTTCCTTTCTCTGGATTCCCAGCCATATTGGAATACCTGGAAACGAAAGAGCGGACAGACTAGCAACCAATCACTCCTTATATAACAACAAGCTAAACATCATATTTCACGAAAAAGATTTAAAAACATACCATAAATCTCTAGTTAGGAAGATGGTCCAACTAGATTGGGACCTATTGGATAACCCAAATAAACTACAACGCGACAAAGAATTGTTTTTTACAAATTATTATCCAGCAGACATTAATAGACGAGAATTAATTGTACTGACAAGATTTGAAGAATAGGACATACCAAAATAACCCATGAATCCATACTCAATAGACAAGAAGGTCCAATTTTTGATACTTGTAATGAAACACTCACTGTATTCCACATATTTGAAGGATGCAACAAATATAACACCCACCCATTTATTACAAAATATAAAGGAGATATCAAAAATATTCGAAGCTACTCTCACATATCTGAAATAATGAATTTCCTAAGAGAAATGAATTTATTTAAACAAATATGAAATCACCAACTCAAAAAACAAATTAAATAAAACATCAAGTTGAAGGAAGCTAAAAGACCCTGAAGTCGATGCGTCCCTAATCCTTGCCACTCACTCACTAAAATCTGAAAATATGTAGAACCTGGGAGGATTGGATTTTTACCAAAATATTACCAGGTCATCCCCATATGACCCTTAATTTTTGACTAAAATTTAAAGACAATAGGATAAGTAGACACGGACAGACCGACAGACCGATAGACAGACAGACCGACGGAACTGAGAAAATATGTTTCTTGACATCTAGGGACTCTGAAACGTAAAGAACTGAAAAATATCGGAGGTCGATGTTTTCACGATTACGATACTTCCCTTTTATGAGGGAAGTAAAAACTAGAAAACTCAACTTATATCCCATTCCCTGTATTAGAAATTTTTAAAGAATGTTGTTTCCTTGCGTACACATAGCAAGATGGCTAAGGCCGAAAGCGCTTGCTAGTATTTTAATCTAATAAATGATTTGCACGAATTACAAACAAATCTACATTTTCCAAAAGTTTCAAAACCTGGTGCTTTAAGTATTAATTAAAACAAATTTAGAGTACCTTTTGATAAAGTAATTGCAAAAACATTATGAAAAAAATATTTTTCACGCATTTTTAGTTTATTTTATTTATTAGTTGTTTTTCTTAAGCTACGTACATTCTCTTGCCTTGAGAGAATTGCATTTTATCTATCCGTAAATTAAATGTGTGTCAGCATTACTGATATTTATTAAATATTACCATAAAAAATCAGTTCTTCTCAAAAATGTTTTATATTTTCGAAATAAATGTAAAATGCCTGTGTTGTTGCAAGTCTATTCCTGTCTTACCTGACTATGTAAAAGACTTACAGTAGTATAATTTTATAAGTCTTTGTGAGGTACTTAAGAAGTCGGTTTAAAAATTAGAGTCGAAAAGGTACATAAATAGGGACGTCTGTATATCCGTCAAGGGGTACTTTAGGATGTTCTTTTATGGGAAACAATACGTACTCTGACTATTCTATACATTGCCAAGTGTTAGGATATTGTATTTTTGTATGTTTTACAATTTATTAATGTACAATTCTAATACCATATACATACAGGATATCTTTTTTTTTTACTTTTTGCTTATTACAGTTTCAAAGAAGGCACATTTACATAATTTCTAAATCTCTTACCTTTATTGGCAGGTAAACATTATCCAGAACTTCTTTTATAAATCTATTGATTTCGATTGGAGTGAACGTTTTGGACTTTTCTGCTCTGTAACCGTTCGATTTTCCTTTTAAAAATGCACGTAATTTATGATAGCTTTCAATACTAATATTTTCTTTAATAGCATGCTTTTTAATGTACCCATAATGAGATAATTTATACTTTTCTGAGAACTCTCGAAAATAGGCAAGAAGGATATTTTCTAAAATGAATTAACATTCTTTTGACCTCACCACTCCGTGCTTTTGGCTGCTCAATAATATTTGCCGGTGGACTATAAATTTCACTTTGATCGCTTAAACTCATTTTAAGGAAAATTAACTAACTTTTATAAAAGAAATTTAGGCAAAATAGTTTTTTTTTCAATATAAATGTGACAGCATATAAAATTATGGCGTCGCCTGATGACGTGCCGATTAAGTTCTTTTGTTTTTTTATTGCGTTCGCGATGATTGTTTTAATCGCAATATTATATTGTATTGGGCGATACAAACAGTTAAACGATGGAAGTATTCTGTTATTGGTTGCAGCCCGTAAGTAACGAAATATTTACTCGCGAGTTTGAAGTCTATTATCCACAACATATCAATAATATTATCTAACTAAAGTCGTTTTTGTAATTAAGAAATTATATGTAGAAAAAGTTATTTTATATATCATATAGGAAAATAAATATATTCATAGAGATTTTGAAAATCAGTTAAATCGGTCATATATTTATTCGAAATGCGAAAATTAAAGCTCATTTAAATTTAATATGTATACAATTAGAATTAAATTTTTAAGGTTCTATATTCATTTAACCAAGAGGTTAACATATGCGGTAGAATTTAGACCCTAAATTACAAATAAGTGGACAAAATTTAGCCCTGAAATTCGTAACAAAACTTGTTAGCGCTACTTTTTATTACATTTTCTGTAAAATTTGTAATTAATTGAATTCGTAGGTTTTAAGCAACATGGGAAACAGTTCCACTAGCGGAAATTAAATCATATGAAATGTGAGAATGTAAAACAAATGTCGAAGACAATTTTTTTTTCACGATTACTATACTTTCTCGTATTGGGGCATAAAATCACAAGTCGCGATAGATTATGCATGTATTTTGATACATTTTTTTGGTTTTCAACGTACTCCTGTTTTATTATATCAGTTTTTTAGGTTGCTTTTAAATTGCTCCAGATTTATCTTAGCGATGACTTTCTCAGAGGAAGCAATAGAATTCTCGGGGGAGAGGGGGATGTTACTGCCCCACTGCCCCTACTTGGCGAGGCCTATAAAAGATAAGATATTTTGTTCATGTCAATACAATATTTTTGTTTACGTAATATAGAAGTATACAAGTAAAGTTTATATTCAAATAAAAGAAATAGATAACAGTAAAATAGTAAAATAGAATAGGGGAATTCAAAAATACATTAACAATTACAGATTAGACTTTTTACGTAATTAAAAACAGTTAAAATAAAATTGAAATTTTAAAATTTGGCCTATATAATTGGTAATTCCTCCATTCTATAGAATCTTTTTTTTAATGAATATTTTAAGGACATTCTTGAATCGGCAGTCTCTGACACTTAAGGGCATTTTATTAATTAATTTAACAGCCAAGTATTCTGGCCGACTCTGGCACCTTCGGAGTCTGCAATAAACAAAGCAAGGGACGATCCTCCTACGCGTTACTTGTTCTGCACATTCCTGTAAGTGCTAAATGGGTCTACATCTGTTCTCACATATGTGATACTTTGCAGTATAAATATTGAGGGAAATGTAAGAATACCTAGCTGGCGAAAAGCACTTCTGCAATCATCACGAAAACCTAGCCCCGCAAGCACTCGAACCAGCTTTCTTTGTACACCGAGTACTCTGACGGCAGACGCCGACCCACCCTACAATACTATACCATACCACATAATAGAGTAAAACAGGGCGTTGCTGCGTAGTAGGCGGCCATTCATACGTCATCGGATACATTATTCTTTAGATTACGAAGCAAGAAGAGACAGCTTCTCAACCTGCCGGACACGCTCTCTATATGGATGTCCCACCTCAACTTTGTGTCAAAATGTATGCCCAAGAATTTAACTGAATTAGAACTAGACCAAGCCTCAGCTCATTGGAATTAAACCAAGCCTCAGCTCTCAATTACGCCTCCTATGTCCTATAAAAAACGTCGTCAACTGAACTTCCCTCAGTGAAAGTGCCATATCGTCAGCAATGAGAATATATTCCACTCTGGTCTCGCTAAAGGGCAGATCATTAATGTAGATAAAAAATAGAGCCGGCGCCAAAACAAAGCCCTGACGAACCTCGACATTAATCACTTTCTCCGCGGACGACACACTACCCAACCTGACTATTTGACGCCTATTCTCCAGGTATAATTTTAGCATTTGAATGTTGGTGTTACTAAGTTTGTAAAACAATAGCTGTTAACGCCTTACTCAGGTCGAAGAATTGTACATCATATTGCATATACTCAAAGGAATAATTTTGGAGAGCAAGTCCACTACAGAGAGAGCAGTGCTCCTGTCCTCCCTAAAACCAAACTGCCAATTACTAAACAATCTATTGCTCTCAAAATAGTTCTTTTATCTTTATAGCCGTACATTTTTCTATAACCTTTGACAGGATTGGGAGTAATGAAATGAGGCAATAATTCGATACATTAGACTTCGCCTTTTTCGAAAATTGGGACAATAATTGCTTTTCTTAAAACATCGGGAAAAATATTATTTTTGAAGCATACGTTTATCAGTTTAGTGTGTGGTACCACTGTTAGATTCTTTATATGTTTAACCTTTACTGAGGTGCCATAAATGTGCTATTTTTATTCCTTAAAAGAGAGTTAGATATCCCTAACTTCATTAAAGGAGAGTTCCTCAAAATAAAATTCAATATCTGGAATATTAAGATTTTCCAAGTATCTCTTTGGTATTTGTTTCTTTATATTGCTGAAGAAATTATTTAAGATTTCGGAATCTATGTTTATGTTGTCTCTGTTCTTGTAATCCACATGCGTTTGGTAGGATTTGCTGCAGTTCTAATCACATTATAATTTGCTGTACGTTTGTGATTTAAGATGCCTACACATTTTCCCCAAAAAAATAAAGTCTTTCTCTCATTATCCTTTATGGCTCAGTAAACCACCCTACTTTATCCGGTTTATGAGATCTAACTCGGTAAGTTTTTTTCCAGAAATGATCAAAAGCACTACCGAGGTAACAGTTTCATTTAGAAAGTCCCGATCATATGATTGGACTATATTTAAAAAATACTCAAACGTTGTTGTGTTATAATCTGTTGTTCTAATTTAAAAGACTCACCCATCTCACCTATGTCAAAAGTGAGAACCTGAGCGCTGTGATCAGACAGATCCAGATGCAAAATTGTATTACTCTTAAGAAATCATGGGTCTTGGGATTAGACCATGTGAAATTGGAATTAATATTAAATAATCCCAAGAACCATGATTTCTTAATTGACCAAAGCCGTGAAGCTATAGCCATTCTATTGCATTACTATTTTTAACACTAATAATACTATTATTATTATTTTATGAATGGAATCAATAAAAGAGACATTTCAAGATAATCCTAATAGCAAAAGTTATTATTCAATTGCACAATAAAAACAGAACAGGATTATCCTCCACTCTTCATGGATCTTTTCCCTCGCTTAAGTAGTCTAATCTGAACTTTCATTAAAAAACAACAATTATTTCTTTTTAATCGTTGTACTGCTATAAAACACGGAATACATTAAAGTATCAAAAAATTAATGAGTTTTAAAATAATCTAAGGTATTTGGGTGATAAGCTATGGAGTATTAAAACATATTGGCTGGAGAATGGTTTAATATTAATGACTTATTTGCTTCCTAATTGTTATCTCGAGTAAAGCAATTTGACAGAGAAACGAGTTATGTATACCTAGCTCTACTTTATATCCAATATAAATTATACTTGAATGACTAAATTGATAGTGATTACCGGTTCTTTACGGTCGTTAAAATACCAGCTTAAAACTATCTCCAGGAAAATTAATTTTCTTTCTGATGTAAAACAGAATTTATGTATTGCTTGTTTGTTGTTCACTAAATCACGAAGGACAATAAATAGGCAAGTCATTAAGATGGTTTATTATCTCGCTTCTGATTCAAGGTTATATTAATCAGCTATGTTTATATTTCGTGAGGCATTTGAGAAAGATGGTGATTTGCAGGAGACATATATTAGAACGAAATAAATCCACGTTGTATTTTGCAGCCAAACATGGATTGAAAATGCTCCAGAAAGCTTTCTGTACACATTTTATCGTTTGCGCTATAATTTACCTTATAAAAAACTTTCTTTTTATCTTAAAGTTTTAATTTACATACATTAGTAATAAGTTTCGCTAAATTTTTGTTGTGAAGGCTGGTAGCCTGTGGTAGGGGCGCCAAATAGCAGACTTTTTTTGCTTTTTTTTTAAAAAACTTAAAATTTTGTATGTAGTTGTGTTTCAAAAATCGTATTGCATTTTGGTTCTGCTAGGAAACGCCACCAAAAATATTTGCTGTAGTGGCAAGTTTATTTGGACTGGACACATGAACTTACACGTGCAAAATTTTTAGCAAAAGTTCAAGTTTTTATATTTTTAATAAGAACTAAGATATTAAGTTGCAATTTTCGGCCTTGTCTAGCACTAGGTATGGGTTTTATGGCCCAGAAATTGTAAATGTAACGGACGTCAACAAATCTGTTTTACAGAGTATTATGTAACCTTGTAACGACAACTGTTCAAAAGAGATATTCTGTGGTCTTTTCTGCCCAAGATAATGCAGGTACTTTTCATTTCAATATACAGAGAGTTTTCAACAATTTAGTATTTTTTTAAACGTATGCATGTATAAAGCATTTTTTTCTTGCGTCAATTAAGATTAAGATTAACGCCTCTAACTATTTATACATGACTATTATATATAGAGAAAGTGTTTTGTGACAGCTGTCAATTTTTTTTATTAAATTATTAACTGTGTTTGATAATTTTAAGTAGTTTAGATATTACGAAACAGTTTATTCGACTGATGTCAACGTATTTTTTTTTATTTTTTTGGAGTTTTTTTTATTAAAATGCGCATCTAAATGTTACATGAAATATCCTATCTATTACCGTAAATCCAAATCAATATGAATCTTTCAAAAATTTCAGTAAAGCAAAAAAAAATTCACGGCTGCGAAACCAAAAATTCGCCTATTTATTACTCAAATCTTCTAAATCGATGGCTTATACTGAAATGTTTCACTATGAAAAAAATTACAGCTCTTAAACCTGCATTTGTAACGAAATATATATTGTATATGTAACTACTGCTCCTATATAATAGAATATATGCTTTACTTGCATACTGAAACCTGCCAGTGTTAAAAAAATTACATTATAGGAACTAATTCGGAAAGATTAGAGTTTTTTAAAATTATAATATCCTATCTATTACAAAAGTTCTAGTAGAAAAAAAATTGAGAAATTTACAGCTTCGAAAACAAGATTTCCTAATTTTATTACCCAGATCTCCTAAATCAATGTCATACCGAGATGATTCACTAGAAAAAAAATACAGCCCTTAAACCAGAATTTCTAAAGAAAGAAAACGTATATATATATATATATATATATATATATATATATATATATATATATAGATAGTGCCCCTGTATCACAGATTATAGGCTTTATGATTATCCGAACAGAACAATAAAGAAATTCGTATTTACTGTTACACTCACTATGTTAAATATATACTACCATAAAAGCACACAAAATTTAGGAAATCTGAGCTCGTATACTGAAAACCTATCCGAGTGGCAAAAAATCCCGCCCTATATACTGAAAAATGTATCTATCCTGTATCCAATTACAAGGAAGCATTCCACTGCTTCAACTTCAGAAAAGGTAATCGGGTAGCACTTCTATTAGACTAATGTCGGCATTAGTAATATATTGAAAAAGATGGAAGCAAATTTTCTTAAAGATTGTGTAAGATATGATACCTTTCGTTTAATGGTTAACTGGGGAAAGTATTGCACCCCAAACTGTGGCCATCTTCCTAAAAATATCTAAATTTTACCACACCATTCTCAAAAATACTTAAAAAATATTTCTTGTTCCCTACAATTATCACTTGATGGCCCCGGTTGTTTTTCAAGTTATAAAAAAAAATGTGTGCAGACTTTTTGTAAGCCAAAGTTTCGAGTATTTAGGTACATCGTAGAAACACATAGTAAATTTCAAAGTTGATTGTTTCGCATTATTAGTTATTCCGCTGATCATCGCTGTTGTTGCACCACCTTAGCCAACCTAAGGAGTTGGTAGGGATATGTGCTGAATTTGACTATAGATCGGTCATCCTTTGGATGCGAATTTTCCCAAATGACTTGCGTCGGAACTCCTACAAAGAAATGCCAATAATCCCATTTTAACGAAATGACGGTCGTACACTGTGTTTGATATTATTCGGCCGAAAACCTGCGATATGCGAACTTTTCTATATAAATAGGATTTGTGATAGTGACCATTAAGATGGGTCGCCCTTTGGATGCGTTTTCGACCGAATTATTTTCTTCAAAATCCGTACGAAAAGTGCGAATGTTTCCACTTCAGTAAGAGGTATTAAAGGGTGTACACTATATTCGAAATTGTTCATACGAGTTTCCACTAATAGTGGAAATAAGCCCATAAAAATTGTTACCATCTCGATAACTTAATGCTTAACGCACTTCGCCACAAAGCCGTCAAAAAAAAAAACTTGAAGTCGCAAAGTTAACAGGACAAATGAGATACAGTGAAACCTCCCTTAACGGACATTTCCGAACAATGGACACCTGTGCTGAACGGATAATTTTGAAGTCACCGACCGTCAGTATATGTATTCCTGTGTAATAAACCCTCTTGACAACGGACACTTTCAACAACGGACACGGACAGTAAAATTTGGAACATTTTTAATAAAAACAGTAAAATTTACCTCCCCAAAACGGACAGATGTTCAGATAATTTTTGAAAAACCCACATAATGCCGGTATTTTTATTGCACATTATGGGCAATACTTAGAACGATCTATGCTAATAAGCGGCGCGGCTCCTACCTATTGTTAATAGCACTAGTTTAACAATAGGCTGGCTTGTAGGTAAATTGCGGTGAATTGCATAATAAATAGATTACCTTATTTTCATAAAATGTAGTCATCATCAATAGAATATCTTAGTTTTGATGTAACTCTGGTGCGATCAATATGTCTTCAAACAAGAGAAAGTTTTTGAGTCTTCAAAAAAAACTTGAAATAATCCAGTATGCCGAAAAAAACAAACTTAGTGTCAGAGTATTATCCGAAAAATTATGTATAGAAAAATCTCAAATTAGTGATATTTTGAGAAACAAGAGCGATCTTAACAAGCAATTTGCCAAGACCAGGAACATAAAAGAGAAAAAAAAATTGCGAAAACTGAGGGTGCTGCCATAGAACCAAATTGTCTACGACCGGTTTTGTAAAGTACGCTGCAAAAACATTCCAATATCCAGTACAATAATAAAGGAAAAAGCACAAGAAATTTCGAAGAAGGTAGAAGTTGATGGTTTTAAAGGATCAAATGGATGGTTGGAGAAGTTCTGTCAAAGTCATAATATCTCTTTCAAATCCATCTGTGGCGAAGCAACAGCTGTAGACTTGATTCGGGTAACTGATTGGCAGACGAAATTATGGGCTATTATCAGAAACTACGCACTGAGAGACATTTACAACGCCGATGAAACGGGACTCTTTTTCCGCGCCTTGCGAAATAAAAAGTTTTCTTTAAAAGGCGAAACATGTGCTGGCGGGAAAGCGTCCAAGAGAGACTCACTATTTTACTCTGCTACGCTATGAACAAAAAAAAAATGCACTGGTGATTAGAAAAAGTAAAAAACCCTGTTGTTTTAAAGGATCAAGCGTGGAAAAACTGCCACTTGAATGGTACTATAACAAGAAAGCATGGATGACAAGGGTAGTAATGTCGGATTGGTTGATGAAATTTGACCGAAAAATGCAAATATAAAACTGAAACGTACTTTTATTTTTGGATAATGCTGCATCTCACCCAAAATTGGAGTTAAAAAATGTTAAAATAATTTATTTACCGCCAAATACGACATCATATTGCCAGACATTGGACCAGGGCGTGATTCAAAAGTATTCTGAATCTACCGAACAATTGGAGAAATCTAAAAATGTTGTAATTGCCTTGATTTGGATTGTTGCTGCATAGAAAAAGGTCAAATCCAAGACGATCAATAACTACTTCCGCAAGGCTGGATTCGACGGAATTCTCGAGGAAAACGTTAGTGTACGATAGTGAAGATGATCTGCCATTATCGGAATTATGTAGAAACATCAATGTATTCTCTTCCGACTTAAATTCATATTCAGAAATTGATGAAAGTTTATTCACGGAAAATGCTAACATAAGTGTACGTGAGTGCATCAGTGAATTTTAAAATAGTGAGAATGAAGAAATTATTTCTTCCAATATTAGGAATATTAAGGAAGCATATAAAATGTTAAGGGATATTGAAAACTTTTGTGAGATTCTGTTTTAGGGGAAAAATCTCAGAAGTTGCGTCTAAAATGGAATCTCAAATTATTAAAATTAAATTAACTAGTTTAAGACAAACAACACTTGATAATTTTTTTAAATAGAAACTTTTTATAAAGTAGAACTGTATCAAACTGTATATGTAGGTAGTATAATATTTTATATTAGGCAGTACATTTTCATTCTATGCATATATGTATGTAAAAGATGTTGGTATATTAATAATATTATAAATTTATACTAAACATATTATTTTTTTACTTAAAAATAAAATATTTTTTTAAATATAATTACATTGGTATTTAATTTGTTCACTCCCCACAACGGACATTTCTATACAACGGACAGTTTCTGTGGCACGGCTACGGTCCGTTGTTGAGAGGTTTCACTGTATAAATCTGTAAGTTATGATGAGTGGATTATTCGAACATAAATTAGTAGAGGTTCGTTTAGCGCAACATCTTCAATAGGAGGTCAAAGGTCGCGAACATTTCCGAATTGAGCAAAGACAAATTTTACGTTTTATCATTCTTGTAGATACTTTTGTTCCCGTGTTATTTTTTCGTTAACTACGTAATTTACGCATAGGCGCCGCGCAACCTGTGCGACTTAGGCAGTAAACACGTTAACTTTACATTATTTCGAAAATATTTATAAAAGGATTCAATTTTTGCCAGATTGGTCTATATCTCAGGAAGCTATATAATTTTCGTTTTAATATTTTTTGTATGAAACAAAAATTTTGCGTTCTAGGAAGAATTTTTTTTCTTTTCTAGAAAATTTATTCTCATATAAACGGAAAAAAGTGAGAAGAACATTTTTGTTTGCCGTAAGTATTTTACATTACTATATAATTATTCATAATTCATGAAAATAATAATACTAATTTGGAAAAAGCCAAAGAAAAGGGATTTTCGTTCTATGCGTATCTAAAGCAACACAATATGTTATATTTCGGCAATTAAATTTTGCTTTACAAAATCTCGGGGAATTTGCAGGACGTTTAAAATACACACACACACATATATATATATATATATATATATATATATATATATATATATATATATATATAATGGAACATTTGCTGGTTATCCAAATAGATTACATAATTTTACGCAGTTAACAATAAATCAATTTGGCTTGAAAATTGTGCTTGCCCACAAAATATATATTTAAACCGTCAGGGTAAAAACTATAAAACGGAACTACCATGGCCCTTCTATTTTGTTTGTCAGCCATGCCGTTATTTTTTGTGTTGCTAGGTCTAACATACAACTTCGACAACAATAACTGTACACCTATTAATACAACTATTAACTAGCAATGCAAAATGACAGTTACTTGTAAAAATTGATTATTCCTTCATTAGTACTTAATTGTGAAAAATAGAGAGTGAATAAAATATTACTTGTGTTTTGTGTACTCTAAAATGTATTGAGAAAAAAAAAACATGGGGTGGTGAAATTTCAAAAGGAAGAGCAAGAAAATGAAGAATTATTTCAATCTTCACGCAAAATTTGTCAATGTCAACAGGTTAAGAGCGAATTGTTTGATTGCCAGACACTTTTTTTTGTTCAAATGGGAAGACTAAAAAAGGTGACAGATTAATGGTAGTTAGTGCAAAGCCGACACAAGTACGAGTTCGTGTTCTTCACAGTGTATTATTAAAAAATGTTAACAATACACATCGGCGATTACTTTCAGAAGATCTTTTACTTGTTCAAACTCGTCATTATAAGCCATGTTATTTACCATATTGTGCCTCTAAATCGCAATCTTAATACATCTAGTTGTCAACAATAGGAAATAGAAATTATTACAAGAAACTAAGGAGCTTATGAAAAAATAAAGAGAAATAACTAAAGAAGCATCACATTACTCTCAATTAAACGAAACTGTTAGGAAAAACATAGATACACAAGAATCTATAATACAGAATAAATTAAATAATTTAATTTATTCTGCTATCTATTTATAGTAATTAAAAACAACAATAGTGTCAAAGTTTTCAAATCGTCTACAATAAACGGAAAAATAAGAATACATCAATTAACGAAATCATAAAACGAGATGGAATCAGAAACCCCAAAAAAAGGATAAATTGTAGAAGATTTTTTTAAAAACTTTTTCACGTCTATATCTTCGGAAACAAATAATGAAAATCTTACTATACAAAACATCGGTTCTGAAGAACTACCTGATATTACATTACATGATTTAAAGGTCGCGCTATCGCAGATGACGAATGATAAGGCTATTTGTGAGTATGTAATAAATGTAGAAATACTTAATTACGGCGAAGCAGTTGATTTTGAGTCTATAGAGATTATGGTAAACAAATGTGTCTCAGAAAGCAAGATTCCAAAAAATTGGAAAAATGCCCAGGTAATTTTTTCTGAACAAAAAAAAAAGGAATAAATATAAAATAGAGAATTACATACTTATGAGTCTATTACCATGCCCATATAAGTTATTAACTAAAATCATAACTAACAGACTAAATCTCCAAAGCAACCAGGTTTCCGTGAAAACTATAGCATAATAGAACACAGTGAAAGAGTACAGAAACTTATAGAAAAATGCACGGAATACAATGTTTACCTTCATCTCGCCTTTATATGAATCGGCTTCAACGGATTGAATAATGCCAGAATCGATTCACGGTTCAAAAATCTTTTAAAATACTTATACGGTCATATTTCATTTCATATAAACATCTCTGATGAACTAAAAACTAGTAAGATATCTGTATCCCATATCTCCAAAACTCTTTACTCTGGCATTAGACGATATAATTACATACTTAAAATGGGACTCATTAGGCATAAACATCGTGGGTCGGTACTTCAGCCATATTCGCTTTCCAGATGACATAACACTTTTCAGTGCCAACTTAGGGAACTACAGGATATGATAATTGAACTCGATAACGCGTCACAATAATAGGGCTTGAAATTAACGTAGAAATTTAAAATTATGTATCCAGAAGAAATAAACTTTTAATCTTTTACGGATGGAAAACCTATTGAAGATGTCAGCGATTATATCTATTTAGGGCACCTAATAAAGAAAAGAAAAGAAAACCAAACGGGTAAAATAGAGAGAAGGGTTCAACTAACATGGGAAGCCACAGGAAAACGGTCAAAATTTCTTCGAATCCGCGAAAATTCCATCAATTTAAAAAGAAAGGTCTTTAATAGTTTTATACGTCCTCTTTTGATAGCTTTAACCGTTAAATTATCTAACAAACCCAAAATATCTCAGAGAGCAATTGAATTATTGATACTGTGTATGAGCCTTAGATATCGCATAAAGAACGAGGACATTCGAAATAGAATGAGACCTGAATATGTGATAACAACCATAGAGCAATTCAAGTACAGATTAACTGTTCACGTAGTTAGAAAAGATAATGACCGATGGACCAAACAAATAGTAATGTGGCGATCAAGACATTGGGTAGACAATATAAAGAAAACGGCAGAAAAACGTTGGCACCAACTAGCACAGGACATATAAGATTGGAAAAAGAGAGAGGAGACCTATATCCATGAGTGTAGTAAAAAAGGGCTGCTAAAGAATAAGAAGAAGAATAACCATTTGATAAACATTATAGAGGGACTTCTTGCGGATGTTAAAATAGAAAAGCTCTCTACTAAATGTATGAACTGAAGGGCAAAAAATAATAGTAGAGGGGATTGGGGAGTTAGTCTCGCTCCCCTCACCACTTTTTTCATTGGTCTCCCACTTCCCGCGCCTGTCCCTGCCACGCCTACTTGAGTCTGCTTGATTCTGATTGGTCTTCTCCACTCTTACGTGTGCATCCGGAGGGAGATGTTTTATTTAAGTGTTAGCAGCCAACAGAGCAATTCATTCTTACTGTAGTATCAGTATTTTTAAAAGTAACGAAATTAAAAAATATATATTAATTAAAATGAGTTGTCGCCATGTTGTTTTGCAAGAATCAAGTGACCTACATTTTGAGCAATTGGAAAAAATATCTTCAATGTACGAAGATGAAATACTCTATTTCACGGTGGGAGGAAAAAACATTTTCGACGTTAAACAAACATGGTTAGCCGATCTAGATAAAAACAATTTTGAAGAGGTTCAAGACGATAATGAAGATGAGGGGATACATAATTTCTTTGATGCCGGTTGTGGTGAAAAAGGTCTAGTAAATATTAAAAAAATAAGTGCTAGTTATGCTGTTGAACCAAATTATCTACGCCGCGAAGTTTGTGTTTTTCAAGATTATGTCGTCATAATGTCTTCGTTTGGTGGTGCTTATAGTTTGTGCTTACGATGCTATTATTTGCACGCATTAGAAGCACCCCTTGGCAAACACAGTTTTGTGTCTACACATTACAAAAGAGCAATGGAATGTTGTGAAAAATACTTGCGCTGTACATTGTGCAATGACAATCTTTTTCATTTCAGTGCCCCTGAAACTTGTGTAGTGTGTAATAAAACTGAAGAGAAAAAAATTGAAAACCATTTAGTGGACAAAAGTAATTTTGAATAAAGTTAAGCAAAAAGAAAAGATACAATACATTTTGAAAAGGATAGAATGATGGGATTATGGTGGAGGACTTGTAAATATATGCAGTAACAAAAAATTACCTAGGAGTTTTTTTCTACGCACTATAAAAAAGCAGTAGAATATGCAGTGAAGTATAAAAAAAAAAATAGAAACCATTTAGTGGACAAAAGTTATTTTAAAAATAAAATTGCAGAATAACCTTTACAATTAATAGTAGGAGATTAATCATGGTCGAGTGCTATTCAGAACTATTCGTGGACATTCAAGATTATAATTGTCTATTTTGACTTGGTCTCAAAGGAGCTTGCTATCTACGATGGTGTACGCTGGTCTAATTTTCTTTTTAAGTCGCCATTTAAAAGAACCATGTTATCTGCCAAGGATCAAGAAATAGTTGATTGGTCTGAAGAATATCATGGGTTGGAATGGGACGTTAGATATATAGAATTAAATGAAATAGAAGAAATACTCAAGAATATTGTAAAGACATATAGTAATCCGAAGATCTATGTCAAAGGCATTACAAAGACAAATTTTTTAAGAAAAATTTTCACCCCAGAGCTGATCATAAGCATTCCAGTCAACGAGGAACCCAAACTACGCAAATTTAAGAAAATTCCAGAATGTTATTTTCATAAAAATTTAAGTCCTTGGCATTGTGCCTTGGCTAATGTAAAAATATTATATGATTATAAAAATATTATATGATTATAAAAATTGTTATAAAACTTGTTAAATAAAAAAAAATAGAAGTAGATTTATCACAAGACAATTTAATTATTAATAAAATATAAGAAAATATAATTAATTTTTGTTTAAACACATAATAAAGAATATTATTATCATACATAATTTTTTTTAGTCCCACACACTTCCATATTTGATATGCTCCTTAGTACGTTTTATTACCAATTAAATGCGGACGTAAAAAAAGAAACAAAATAAAATTTAAGAATATTTATTATACATCGAATTAATATTACTAAAAAATATATTTAAAATTACGTTTTGCACTTTGTATTGTATTATAATGGTCATTTACATTTAACACTATAAATTATAATAGTCTTCTGCTCCTAAAACTAAAAATTATATTTATAATTGAACGGTCTTTTGCACAACCTTTTGGGTTGTTTTCTCTTGGCACTTATTGGGATTGACACTAACGGCACAATATCAATTTGAATAGGTCCATTGCTTACCTTTATACCAAATAAAAGTTCTAAATCGTGCAGAAGTCTTAGCACGACCTCATCCACAGTTTCTGACCATTCTGATGGAGCTGATGCTGGGGGTGATGTTTCTGTTGGTGTAAGCTCTGGTGACATCAACTGCTGTTGTCGATGTGGAGTCATGGATACTCCAGCTGAGGTTGTTTCTATTACCTCCGGTAAACACCACTTTTTGGGGGACATTGGTATTTCGGCAGATGTTCCTGGTTCCTCCTGTGAACACCACATTTTGGGTGATATTGGTACTTCTACTGAAGTTGTTGGTTTCTCCGGTATACACCACATTTTTTCGGATATTTGTGCTTCAACTGAAGTGGTTAGTTCGTTTGGCACACACGACATTTTGATACAAAACAATCTAGACTGAATCAAATGACAAAGACTGAAGCAGTAGAATCACGAGAATATAAAGCACAAAAGAGTCAGTCCCAACACGCCTAAGTACCACCCTCACTTACCAACCAGGAACCACTAACAAAAAAAAAAAAAAAGTCGAGTTGCAAAATTAAAAAAAAAAAAAAAGTTGAAAAAAAAAAAATAATAGTTGCCGAGTTCACGTCGGGAGGTATTTGACACCAGTTGACCGTACTGTACCAGCCACCAACCTTGCCAGTGGGCGTGACTTAACAAGAAGTGGTTTTAAGCGGCTTTCGAGTTTACATGTACCGTCAGTTGAAAGTCGTATTTCTTGTACGCCAGTTCCTATCGTGCTTCTAAGTGTCTGCGGTGAATTCTTGTGTAATTGTGTTTTCGTGCCTTTTAGACTGCAAATCCCTAGTTATCCTACTCCTAAATTTTATGTTTTGAGTGTTGAAAATTTATCCTACATTGTGTGATCTAGTTTACAGCTTTCTTTCGTTTTGTGATTTTTGCAGGTTTGATTTTTATTTTTTACCACTATGAATTCTCTAACTGACTTTGATTTTGAATTTGATTTTACCTTATTTGATTTGGAAGAGGCTTGCCCAGTCCATGATTTAATGGATTGTCATTTGTGTCAATTAAAACCGGACGCGTTAGAAAAATATTTTAATGAGAACATGGATAATACTCAATCAGAAATTGGTGATATCGATGACGCTACAATTATAAACAATTTAGTTACAATTTTTAATAATCAAAATAATGCAGTTCACCCTGAACTGATTTCAACAATAAATTTTAAAGAAATAGCGAGCTTTGGGGAATTTAATTCAGATATTAATCCAGTCAATGAATCATTAGACAGTCTTAGAGAGGCCTCCTCAAAATATTTCACTGTTAATGAGGAAATTAATTTAGAAAATCAAAAGTTTGAAATGTTGGTCAATGATGTTTATTCGAGCCAGGGAGTTGAGGGGAAACAGGGTGAAAATGAATTTCAGGGAGTTGAGGGTGAAAATAAATTTCAGGTAGAGCAAAAAGTCTACTCACCAATTTCTGTTTCGTCGTCAGAAGATTCAACAGAGACCGTTATTGAGTTTAAAATAATCAGGGAGGAATACCAACCAGCTCCTAAATTACATTTCCACCAAAAATCGATAGCTGTGTTCGACCAAACCTGTAACGAAATTGTAGGTGATGTTGAGGTGTACAATGTTGTTCAAAATTGCAACCATAGTCCACCGAAACCTCACCTCAATTCGTGTGAAATTGTCGAATATAAAGAAGTTCAGAACAAACGAAAACGTTCTGCTTCTGAATCTTCTGACGACGAAACAAATGTAATGAAAAAAATCAAAACCGATGATATCGAAAAATCAGGGGCCGTTGTTACAACTCAACTCAGCAATTCATTAAAAACTCCCTACAGAAGTGAATTAAACAAATTTTTAGATTCAAAACCAAAGCAAAATTTATCAAAAACAGATCAAAGACGTGGTTGTACGATTTCAAATCAATGGTAAACAACTATTTCAATTTGAATGAATGTAAAAATTTGAGTAATTTTACTTGCTCAACTGTTAAAAAAATAATTCATAGACAGGGTGAGCTTCATTTAAATTTAGGTAATATTTTTATGAAAAATCCTTGCTTTGGTGGTAAATCTTAGTGGTAAATAAATGTTTTAAAAATAAAAAAAAACACGTAAGCGCAAACTTTTAAATTTAAATTCACAATTCCTTATTTAAAGAGAAACTAAACCTATAAATATCTAGTTCAAAATGACCCTTCTCTTCCACTTCTTTCTCAAAGAATTTACACAGAGACGAAATGCCATAAGACACATTAAAGAATCATGTTTAAAAAGAGACACAAATCATAATCCGGATGAGTATTTAATCGATAGTAAGTATATTTACATTATTTACTAAGAATTAGGATAAATTAAAATATAAGAAACACAATAAAATTTGTTTTGTGCTATTTCAATGATCTTTTTTTGCTTGACTCACTAAGCGTCCAGGGGCAGGGCAGGTGGTCAGTCCTATCCCATCTTGCTACGCCGCTCATTATGATATATTGCATATAAATTATTATAGTGAATTAAAAAAACTTCATATTTTTTGTTTCAGTTGATGCAAAATTCTTCAGGAATAATGCAACTCGCTATTGCGAAGACTGTAAAGCTGATATTAATTTTAATGCTTGGAACTCTCATCTAAAAACAAATGTCCACAAAAGCAAGAGTACTATTAAATATGGAAGTGGAATAGACCTTATTAGAAGTGCTTTTAAGAGTCGAATTGCTGCATTCAAGGTTTACTCACCCAAAATGCATGTCAACCTTAAAAGTTTCAGCAAGAAATTTCCGAGAAAGTCGTAACATTAATTCGCCAGCAACAGCAATTATATAGATGCGTTAAGATAAATGCAGAATTATTTGGTATCTACTACTCGCCAGTTTTGAAGTCTACATCCGTTAAATCATTCAACACAGCCTTCCATAACGTGACTGAGACGACTGATTTAAATAATCTCTATGACGAACTATTCAAAATTCTAACAACCAAAGCAGATGAACTACCCGAACGAGATTCTGGTAAGTTAATAATTACTTGCAAAAAATGTTAATTTTCAAACGCTATTGCTTCAATTTATCTTAATTTACAACAGTCTCTTTAATAAATACTAATTATCTCTTCTTTAAATTGCAGGTTGGATTTTACAACAAATTCTCCATTTAGAAGTAAACATCAACAAGTACAATCCTTTATGTGGCTACTCTTATATTCCAATTCCAGAGTTCCGAGGTAGTTTGGTAAACATTTTGAATGAAGATGATTTCTGTTTTGCATATGCCGTTGTATCAGCAATATGTAAACCTTCAGGTGACCCTAGGAAAAACTTCGTCGTACCCGGACTTCAGAACTGTCTTTGATTTTACAGGTATTAATTTTCCAGTTAAATTAGAGCAGATAAGTACTTTTGAAAACAAAAATAATTCCCATCCATAAATATCTATGGGGTTGATAAATTTTTTAGAAATGGAGTATATGTAAATGAGATTGTAGGACCATTACACTATAATAGACATAAAAAGAATTTACATATCAATCTACTTTTAAATACTTCTGATGATGGTAATAGTCATTATTGTTGGATAAAAGATTTATCTAAATTACTTTTTAAACAACTGTCAAAAAAGAAATGTAGAAAAAATTTGTGTGAAGGATGTTTACAATATTTTGGTACCTACGCAAAATTACAAAGACACTTAGAATATGATTGCACATCTGTTCGTATTGAATATCCTTCAGATGAACTTATTTTAGATAAGTTTGGAAATCAAATTCCAGAAAACATATGAAAGTTTCAAAATATTCAAAAGCAGTATGAAGCACCTTTTGTAATTTATGCTGATTTCGAGTGCTATTTAAAAAAACGTTGAAAACGAAAAGCTTGATCCTACAACTTCCTATACAGTTAAAACTGCTGAACATGTGCCATATTCGTTCGCTTATTACATTAAATCATCATTTGATAATAATCTCACATCTTTAAAACTTTATCGTGGAACTGATTGTGCTGAAAAGTTTATTGAATATATTGAACTTGATGTGAAAAATCTTTATAACAATTATTTTAGAAATCAAAAGCCTATGAATAAGTTAACTAGTTTGCAACAAAAAGAATTTGAAAATGCATTTGTGTGTTATATATGTGAAAAACCTTTTTCAGACGGAAATTTTAAAAAATGTAAGGACCACTGTCATTTTAGCGGTAACTATAGAGGCGCTGCTCATTCTATTTGTAATTTACATTTCATACCTCCAACTTACATTCCAATAATTTTTCATAATCTAAAGAATTACGATTCTCATCTATTTATTAAGTCATTATGTAACAATAAAGAATCAATTAGCGTTAATGCTCAAACAAAGAAAAATATATTCTTTTTTAGTAAAAAAAAATTGGTAAACACGTATGACTCTAAAAATGAAAAAAAAAAAAAAAGATAGTTTACTTAAATTTACGATTTATAGACTCATTTCAGTTTTTACCAGAATCTCTTGAATCACTATCTAATATTTTAGATAATTCTCAATGTCTTGAAATTAAGAACATTTTTCAGACGCAGAGCAATTTAAATATGTTCGACAAAAAGGAGTTTTCCTTATTCATATATTGACTCTTACGAAAAGTTGGATGATAAATCTTTGCCCGATATTGATAAATTTTATAATGACTTAATTGATGAAAATATTAGTAATGAAGATTACATTCAGCTAAAAGAGGTATGGAATGTATTCAATTGCTCCACGATAGGTGAATATTCAGATATATATTTGAAATCTGACGTTTTTCTTTTAGCCGATGTTTTTGAAAATTATAGAAATACTTGTTATAAAACTTATAAATTAGATCCTGAACTATGTAACAAGCCCTTCAATGTGTTGGGAGATGATGAAATTTACAAATGTAGAATTGGAATTATTGACTGATCCAGATATGCTTCATTTCTTCAAAAAGGTGTTCGCGGGGGAGTTAGTACTTGTTCAGCTCGAAAATCGGAGGCAAATAATCGCTTTTTCGATAATTTCAATCCTAAGTATCCAACAAAATATATTGCCTATTTAGATGCAACAAATTTGTATGGTTTTACAATGAAACAGCATTTCACAGAAAAAACTTTGTTTGGCTATTCGGAGGACGAAATTAATGAACTTAATATTTTAAATATTTCAGATACATCATCTACGGGTTATGTATTTGCCGACTTAGAATATCCCTCAGAATTTACATGAAAGCCATAACGACTTTCCGCTCTGTCCCGAACAATTTAAGCCACCAATTTCCAAGTTTTCTAAACTAATTCCCAATTTTAAACAATAAGTACAATTATGTTCTTCATTATCGTGCTTTTGAAGCAAAGCTTAAAATTTGGACTTAAACTTCTCAAAATACACAGGGGAATTAAATTTACAAATCGCCATGGTTAGCTAAATATATTGATTTAAATACTAATTTACGAAATGCTTCAAAAAACAAATTTGAAAAAATTCGTACAAATTGGCAAATTACAGTATTTTTGGTAAAACTAAGGAGAATGTCGATAAACGAGTAGATATTAAGCTAGTAACTCCAATGGGAGAGAGTGAAACAAATTGAAATGCTGAGAAATTAATTACAAAACCTCAATTTAAAGATTTAAAAAATTTTTTCAGAAAATCTAGTAGCTATTCAACTTCAAAAAAGATATGTATCGAATATAATAAGCCCATTTATGTTGGAATGAGTATATCGGATATTGCAAAAACTGTAATGTATGATTTTTATTACGGATATTTAAAATTAAAATATGGAGATAATGTAAGTTTATTGTACACTGATACTGATTCTTTAATACTAGAAATTGAAACGGAAAATTTTTATGAAGATATGAAGCAAAATCTGGATCAATTTGACACCCTCTAACTTATCCTGAACCAAATATTCATAATATGCCATTAGATATCCACATCAGTGATTGGTAAATTTAAGTGATGAATATAAAGGTATACCTTTAGAATGTTTTTTTGGTACCGGTGCTAAGACATACCATGTAAAAACCAAAGATAATTTAGATAAAAAGGCAAAGAGTATTCGTAAATCAGCCGTACAAAAACAATTAAACTTATCAGATTATAAAGATGTTGTGAAAAAGGTCAAAAAGTATGCTGCACAATGTAAGTTTTAAGTCACATCTACACAATATTTATACGAATTTGATTAACAAACTTGCCTTGACAAGTCATGACGATAAAAGATATCGTCTTTCAGAAGCACCACAAAAAAACTTTTAGCATGGGGTCATAAAGATATTGTCCACATAGAATCAATGATTAAAAATGTATCTATTTTACAATCTGAACAAGAAACCCAAATCTAAGAGACGATGTTTAAAGAGACTCGTACAAAAGTGGTTTTGATACACAATTGTTATCCGTTTGAAATTGGAAAAGGAAGTTAAAGTTGTCAAGCCTTATAAAATTTGTTTCATTGATGATCTGTATCACTAATTTGTGTGAATATATAAAATGTTGTAACAAACAGTATTTAGTTGTTTTAGAGAAACAAATGACTACTTCATTAGTCGTGTTAGTCTCCCTTGTTGGCAGAATACTATATGTTAATCATATTCCTAACACAATTAGAGCCGACGTGCATCAATAAGAGCTAAAATTGAAACTGATTGTTATAAGCAAATGAGAATGATTTACATAGATGGAAACTCACATTTGTTTACTTATAATATTTCAGAAAATGATTTAAGTGTTAATAATCATATGAAAATTAAATATTTCTTTGATAAAAAGCCTGTCATTCATTCAGAATGGATAGAATTTGTTCATAAAAAACTTAATTGTAATTATGTATATCTTTATATAATATTATTGTTTCTGACTTAATATCAATTATTTCATCTTACGTTGCTTTTGTAATGTATTTGAAAACCTGAATTAAAGTTCTAGTATTTGATTTTTTGTGGTTTTAATTTTTATCTCCTCCAACGTTAAGTAATCTTCCTCCTCCATTTAAGTGGAGGGGGACAGTAGACTATAAAAATGTACCGCAAATCATTATTTAGTTTAGTTTCTATATTCTACGGTCTCATAATGTTCAGCCCTCAGAGAGTAACGTCCAATGTGTTTAAAACATCTATACATTCTGTATGTAAATTCTAAACAATGCCTTTTAAATAAATCCAAATCAAGTGTGAATGTTAGTTTGTGTTTCGAAAGTGATTTTACGTCATGCATTGAATTTAGTGAAACAAGAGACGATACATTGTTCTAAGTAAAGATGATTGGAAAGACCTACTAAAATATCAAGGTGTTATAACAAATTACTTTTTCTCATCCGACACCACTCAAGAAAATTATATTTTTGAAAAAAATATGTCTATTCTTTTTGAAAAAATTTATGAAATGCAATAATGAGGATTACAAAAACATGATGATTACGTCTGCTTTGGAAATGAAACTGTGTGCAGATTATGGGAACAAATACGCTTTAATCGGATACAGATTAAATATTTTACAAAAACAGCAATTTAACAGTTACTTCGACATTTTAAGAACAGTCTGTTTTCCGAAACAATTGTCTTCAAAAAGTATATGATGCTCTCGCCGAGTGAAAACCCCAATAGTGAGAATGTTTGTACTATGCTGGAATTATTTTGTGCATCCAATCCAGCTCGAACAAAAATTTGAGGAGAAAGAAAATATTATGAAGAAATCAGTAAGTTTTGATGAAACTAAAAATCAACTTCATACGATGCATGCACGTTTGCATATAGAAAATCTCGTATGTCGCCTCAAGAGTTTGTAGACCAACAACATTTTAAAAGACGAATTGAATTATGTGAAATTATTTTAAAACCTGTTTTAAATAATATGTTAAATATGATTATAAAATAAAACAAAATGTGTTTTATTGATGAATATTTTACAAAATATCCTTTTTTAATATCCATGAGTTATGTGTTTTGTCTAATCCCAACCATTTAACTAACACCTTATTATGTTTTTCTTCTTATTACTTTTCCCCATTAAGTATATGTCTGAATGTCTGACTTTTTGTGATTCTCCTTAAAAGCCTCCTTGAATTTCTGATTTGTTGTCATCTTCAAGTAAATAGGTTGTAGGATTTGTAAGTTGTAACTTTTTTATTCTAAAAATTTCATTTGACCAGTTGGGTGTGTACCCTTTAAAAAAATTCTCTGTGTTTGCTTATACGAACAAAGTCACCAACTTTAAATTTTTTTAAATCGGGATCAACTGTTTTCATATGAGTAAATGATCATTTCAATATATTTTTTTCATTTCCCTTATTAACAGCATTAGGTTTTTTACCAATTGTAGAGTGTACTGTATTATTGTACCATACTAACAATTTCAGGCGATGTTTCTAACCATCTATAATTTCCTTGAAGACTAAACTTTTTCCACATTTTATTCTTTAATGTTCGGTTCACTCGCTCAACGATACTTGCTTTCAAATTAGAAAAAGTACTATAGTGATTGATTTTAAACTGTTTCATTAGCTTCTGAAAATCTTTGGAATAAAATTCTGTTCCTTTATCTGTTTGTATATTTTTTGGAACGCCTTGCAGGTGTTTAGGGGCTTCTTTTAAGTCTTTAAGAATTTTTTTCATTGCTGCAGCCACCTCTTTACCAGTTTTTGTTTTAATAGGTAGTGCCCAAACGAATTTAGAAAAAGTGTTGATTACCACTAATATATATCTATATCCTCTATTAAATTTTGAGTAAGGTTGCATTTCAACTAAATCTGCTTGAAACAAATCATTAAGCCCTTTTACGATTACTCGTCTTCGTTTAAAATTTCTTCTAGCGGGTCTATGCAATTCATTAATGACATCCTCCTTAATTTTATTCATTTTCAGTCTTACACTTTAAAACCAATCCTGCGTATAACACTCCAGGTGATGCAGAATATTTAAGAGATCTTACAACAGAAATATTATCACCATTACCGAGTTTATGACCTAATAGTTCAATCGAACTAAATATATTGTTATTTATGATAAAATCTATGTCTTTACTACAGTGAACTTTTATCACGTCTGCTTCTGAAAATGGAAACGCTAAAGTAGTTTCATCGCCGGCTGAATCGTAAAACAACGTCTTGTTTCACCATTCGGTAGATTAATTGATTTTGTCGAATGTCCGAACCATGGAAGGATGCAAAGTAATATAAGTCTTCATTAGCATTTGGGATATGAGTTCCAAATTTATTTACCGACATACTCAATATATTATGCAACTGTTGCTTTTTTACTTTAAAAACTTTTATTTATAGAATTACTTTGGCTTCTCGTAGTTCTTCAATAATTGAGATTATTTCATTATTATATCCAGTATGCCCAACAACGAGAAGCCATTAAAAGTCTAAGTCTATCAACAAGTTCGTTGATGTTGTCCCAATATACATAGTCCGTGTCTGTTTGTAAAGTTTCAATATCCCCATTTCCAGTTTCTGCCTTGTTTGCCTATATGGAGCCTTAGGTCTACTAAATGCTTCTATGAGATTTTTTGCAGGTGTTTGTAATGTATGTTTTCGTTAATTAGGTTTGTAATATGGTCCTACTAATAGTTATATTTGACTGAACCGTTACCTTGAACTTGCTCATTACGGTCATGATTTCTGCGATATGCATTAGTTACTTGATAGAATGTCCATATACTGATCTAAGTCTTCTTTCTTGTAACCAATAGGTTCTTTTTTTAAAAAGTAGTTCTGCGTAAACCTGGAGTGCCTTTGTAGGTTACACCCTCAACTTTTATATTTTTATTAATAATTTCAACTGGTTTCATTGTTGTCTAAAAGAAATTTGTTTGTTTCCAAATAATGAACAATACCATAATTGTGATCAAATATATGTCTTGTATCCCTAACTCCTTCATCGATATATTTTCTTGCAATTCATCAAAATCTTCCAACCAATCTTTATATCCTGGAGTGTTAACGTATTGTTGCGAATTGTTTTCTAGTTGCTCTAAAATATCTGAGATATTTAAATTCTCTACATCACCCGATAGGTGTAGTTTCAGCTACTGTACTTGTTTCTTGAATGGTAGAAGTACTAGTACAATACTCCCTATCAAAAAATGGTCCAACAGCTCAGTGGGTAAAACAGGGTTTTCGGTTTTTCTCTTAGCTGTCCTTGTTGGAGCAGAAGTACTATAAAATTCCTTAAAAGTATGAGGTTCTTCTTTTATGTCAGTTGGTTCCGTTTTTGCAATATTTGAAATTAGTTGCTGTAGTGGTTGTGTTATCGGTTGATATGTTTTCTCTAATTGTCTTTGAGTCATTGAGGCTTCTGACTTTAATGCTTGATATTTTTGTTTTACTGCTCTTCTTGATTTAACTAACTCTCTTGCTAGTCGTTTATCCATGTTTATAAGTGTATGAATGAATCGAACCTGCTTCTATTCTGCCAGAATTTAAGGGACAGTCCTTATCGATTACAACGAAACCGTAGTCTTCTTTCCAACAGTGTTCACAGAGAGCTTTAAATTTCTCAAATGTCATATCCATCATGCAATGGTCATTATATATGTGTTTTAAACTAGTTAGTTCCTGTTTAAATAAAATTAAGAGATTTGCATTTTCACGTATAAGCCTCTTGAGAATTGATGAATAACCTTGAAAAATGAAAAAACAATCCGTATTTTTATGTCTCCCAAATGTAAAATAGTCCCTTATAACAGTTTGATTCTGACATGGAATGTCATCAAATATAATAACTGAATTTGGTTTAATATCGTGAGGGGATATAATATTTTCATCATTGTCATATTCAAAATAACCAATCTCTTTAATAGGTTTTAGCAAATTTCTTAAATACTCATACTTGGGTTGATGTAAAGATTTTAGTATAAATAAATATTTTCGAATCTTATTCCGTTTGGATGTTCAAGTAATGTGAGAATGGAGTTCGTTTTGCCAACCCCTGATGCTCCTACAACAAGACATCTCTTTGATTCACCACCAAAGAGATCGCCATGTTTTCTAAATGGTTTGTTTAAGATTTTTTCATCATGGTTTTTAATAGGTAAAGAAAAAGCTTGCTTTTCAATCCACATCGTCAGCAATAACTGACATAACATTCTAAATAATATGTATTTATAAAAAAAAAACAGCCAAGTCAATTTGCTGCCCGTTTTACTATTTATAGAAGACGAGCAGCTCTATCGACTCAGTTTACAAAAACTATAAAATGATAGTACCACAACCCTTACTCGATTACATCCAATAAGAAGAGCAAGAAGAAAGGTACGGGTTTAGTAAATAAACTTATTAATAGTCTACCTGTTGAACTACACATTCCTGGTTATAACTATCCGGGAACAAAGTTGGAAAAAAGATTAAGTAGGGGGGATAGTGGCATAAATCCTTTAGACGATGCTTGTAAAGATCATGACATAGCGTACTCGCAATCTAACAATTTATCAAACAGACACGAAGCAGATAAGATTTTAGCAGATAAGGCTTGGCAAAGAGTAAAGGCTAAGGATTCATCGCTGGGTGAAAAAACTGCAGCTTTGATGGTTACAGGTATTATGAAAGGAAAAAAAAAGTTTGGTATGGGTGTTAGAACATCCAAACGAAAACTGAGGATAAAAAAACGCGTTATAAAAACTCCAAAAAAAATTGGTGGATTTTTACCTCTTTTGCTTCCAATTTTGGGTGCCCTCGGTGCATTGGGAGGTGGTGCAGCCGGAATTGCTAAAGCTGTTAATGATGTAAAAGCATCAAGACAATTGCTTGAAGAATTCAACGTCATAACAAGACCATGGAAAACGTTGCAGCGGAAAAGGTCTATTTGTAAAGCCATATAGAAGAGGAAAAGGATTGTTCATTAAGCGCTATAAAGGGGGCTCCGTAAAAAAAAACATAAAAAAAAAAGCTCAAATAAAGTTTCCGCAAAGAGCTTTAACAAATATTGATATAATAAAATATGCAAACATTTTAAGGATACCTAACTTTAGAGGTGTTCTTATGCGTGATAATTTCCCGCGAAAAATTAGACAAAAAGAAACTGGTATTGTTAATTTGGATAGTGAAAAAAATGATGGTTCTCATTGGGTAGCTTACATAAAAAAGCAAAAAGATGTCGTGTATTTTGATAGTTATGGTAATCTCAAACCACCTCTTGAGTTGATCCAATATTTTAATACAAGTAAGGGTATAAATATATATTACACCTATGAGGTCAAACAAAAATTTAATAACTATAATTGTGGACAGCTAGCTCTTAGTTTTCTATATAAGCACATGAAATAAATTATTACGGCATTTCTTAAAATTTAACAGAATGTCTACAACATTTACGCTTACAGGGAATTCTTCTATTTTATCATCTGATTTTAATCCTCCCATCTATTTGGATGACGACAAGCAATATTTATTAGGTTTAGCTGATTTTGAGACATTTATGAGTATCCCTAATATAGAGGATGGAAACAATAAAATTTACGTAGATGGTAAAGTGATTGTTATTCCGGATGGAACTTATGACATAAAAGACTTAAGTTCATTGATAAATAACAAACTGCATGAAATTTTTACTATAGAACACTCTTCGTTTAGATTAACGACAAATCTCAATACCCTAAAAAGCAGTATTAAATGCAGTAAAGAAATTGATTTCACAAAAGATGATTCAATAGGAAACCTTTTAGGTTTTAATAAACGGAAAATTAACCCTCATGAATGGAGTGAATCTGACAATGTTGTAAATATTTCCAAGGTTAATGCTATTTGTATTGATTGTAACATTTGTGTAGGTTCATTTAACAATGGCAAACCAGTTCACATAATTCACCAATTTTTTCAAACGGTACCACCAGGGTATAAAATAGTGGAATCACCATTACCTATATTATACTTTCCAATTAGCGTTCAAACAATCAACAACATTACTGTAAAAACTGTGATCAAGACGGTCACCTTATAAATTTCAGCAACGAAACCATTACCGTAAGATTACATTTAAAGACTCAACAACAATGGTTATTAGATATAATAGACCATCTGTATCTAAATTTGAACCTATTACCGTAAGTAAATCTTATAAAAAAGAAAAACTTAACCACAAAGTTAGTAGTTCCAAAAACATCAAACGGTTAAAAACAAAAAACCATCAGTTTCTGAAATCGTTGGGTTTTAAAGTTTTAAATAATGGATATTTTAAACGTTAATGAAAGTCTATATGTTGACAACTCTGTAATTGGCTGAATTACATACCTATCAACCATTCATTTCTTCAAAATTTGATTATAATGATGAAATACGTATTCCAATCCAAGAATTAGACACATACACATTACCTTCAGAAACTGTCTGTCTAGAAGGAAATCTCGCTAATCAAGAAGGAAAATATACAGAAAAATTAAGATTTGTCAACAATGGTATTGCGTTTTTGTTTCAGAAATACGTTATGAATTAAATGGAGTAACTGTAGACTCTGTAAGAAATGTTGGTTTAACATCAACACTCAAAGGATATTTATCTTTTAATAACAATGAAAGCGTAAAGCTTCACAATGCTGGGTGGTTTCCCAACAGAAATGAAGCAGATAGAATTTTGGTCAATAATAAAGGTAAATTTAATGTATCGATACCCCTAAAGATGCTACTTGGATTCTTCGAGGATTATAAAAAAATTATTTTAAATATGAAGCAAGAATTCATACTCATCAGAGCAAGTAATGATTTAGATGCTGTGCTCTTATAGATGATACGGAACCCAAAACATTAGAACTTCCTACTCCAAAAGTCACGATTGAAAAATTGTATTGGAAAGTGCCACATATCGAGGTAGATATTCCTCAACAACTGCCTTAACGAAAATATTAGAAACGAACAAGGAAATATTGTTAGGATTTCGAAGCTGGGAATGTGTAAATATGCCGAATTACCTGAAGCAACGCGTCATACATGGCCGGTAAAAACAACTAGTAAACTGGAGACGCCCCGTCATGCTGTTATTGCCTTCCAAGTAGATCGAAAGGAAAATTAAAAAAGGACATGAGTGGATTTTCATAACGTTGACCTAACAAACATAAGAATTTTTTTAAATTCTGAGATATATCCATATCACGATTTATATTTAAATTTTAAAGACAACCTCTATATGAAATGTTTGCCAATTTTAGAAATTCTTACTATGGATTGACAAGTGAACCAATTTTTGCGCCTGAAAAATTTAAGACAACTTCGCCTATTTCACACATTGATTGCTCTCATCAGAAGGAATCGCTTCAAAGTGGTTCTGTAGTTATAAGAGTTGAATTTGAAACAAATGAAAATATTCAAAAAAATACCTCTGTTTATTGTCTCATCTTCCACGATAAAATATTAGCTATAATCCTCTAACAAAAATAGTTAAACAACTTTCTGATCCACATGCGTCAGTTTTAATATTTATAGCATGACACAAAGAAATTTCTTTCATTATGGATTATATGCATCGGTTAATCATTTTTCAACACAAATTACAAGAGTTAAAGAAACAGATAGAAGAATACCAATTAAAATTTGAAATGGTAAAAAAATTTCACTATTTAAAGATATGAAAGTAATTGTAGATATACAAGGATTTAAAGTGGAGAACAATAAGTTAATTGTTAAAGAATTGGCAGCATACGATGGGTTTAAAATCAGCTACCACATATTTAAAGCGCCCTTTCCTATGAATCATTTACCATCAAAACTATACAGCAACGCTATTTGGCTAATGAACAATCATCATTGTATCGATTGGGATGAAGGATTTACTCCTTAACATAGATGTCGAGATGTTATCAGAAATTTAACCGAAAAAGTCGACTTTATCTATGTTAAGGGTGAAGAAAAGGCGGAGTTTGTCAGAAAATATTCTCAAAAACCAGTTATTGAATTTGATGAACCAGCCAGCTTTACAGAAATTGGAACCATGCTGCTTTTATCATCAGAAAAATCCATGTTTTTATTACATTAGCAAATGTTTTTCATTTGTATAACTATTTTTATGAAATAAAACGATTCGTTTTAAAATATATTTGTTTTATTGGTTAAATATTCCTTTATACATAATATATGTTCGCTTAACTCTAATTGTTTTAAATCATGTATAAATTTTTCTTTCATTTTTACTTTTTTAAGAAAATCTATACATGCCTTAGCGGCTAGTTCACATAATTCTGCATGTTCCATATAGTGCACAAATAAACGGTAATGTTTGAAGCTTCACTGCTTTGTCAATCAAACGCAAAAACTCAGAGCAAGCCTTAGACATTATGAATTCTTCATACATTTCTCTAACAACTTCCTCATGATTACACTAAAGTTCTTCCTCTTTTAAAATGTCTTTCACTAGAACGGGATCTTCAATATATTTTTCCAATTTAAGAAGATAATGTAAATTCCAATCCCCTTATGTCATGAATAAGTTGTATTGAATCTAATGTTTCACAATATTTATCCCATGCAGATGCAACACTCGCATACTCGTTTCGATAGTTTCTCGTAATAATGACACCATTGTGGTCTACTTTGCGTAGAATCTGACAATGAAAATGATAACAGGTAGAATTCTTTGTAACTTTTTAACAGCTTTCACTAGCACGCGGTACAGCACCTTTTTATGAATCGCGGTGGTCCATCAAATCGTTCTGGTAGCTTTCCCAAATTTGTAACAACTCTTTTTGACTCTACAAATCTTCTTAGTGAATTAAGAGGAATATATTTTAGATCACCTGGAATGTCCACCCAGTAGCGCCGTTAGTGCTAAACAAAATGGCTTCTAACGATTTCAATAATATCTTCGGTGGGTACTGTATTCAACGAACCCATCTGACTGAGTTTTAAAGGATGAAAATGAATTGATCTATTGGGTTGGCTGCTAGCGCTTAAATAAAACATCTCCCCTCCGGATGCACGTAAGAGTGGGGAAGACCAATCAAGAATCAAGCAGAGTCAAATGGGCAGTAACGGAAACAGGCGCGGGAAGTGGAGACCAATGAAAAAAGTGGTAGGAGGAGCAGGATAACCCCCCAATCCCCTCTACTAATAATGGTAGATTTGTTATGATTCTCTGAAAGTATGTCTCGAAACATTTTCCGCTATGAAAAAAACATCAATTTGGAAACGAGCAAAGGAAAGCTATTAAGGATTTCGTATCAGCAACTCAAAGGTTTTTCAACAGCCATTGACACTCCCTAAAGATAAACCGGATATCGATTTAATAGTCGTTTTAAGTGTTCCAGTGACTGATTTATCAATAACTATTCAAGATGGTTGGTTAGTAAATATACCATCAAATCTGAAATATTACACATTTTTGGAGATCAGTTAAAAATCGAAGTACGGAAAGACAAGCCTCTGAGTCATTCTATTTTTCATAATGAACGGAATGAGTTAACGAGTATGCGAGTAAAATTGGTAATACTGAAACTATTACTTAACAGAAAAATTGCCTCCTTCTCACCCTCTGCCCCAGCAACATTTCAAACGATGTACGCAGTAATCGTTTATTTTTCTACAATACACGTTTATCTAAAACATCGGATATTCAAAAATTTCACATTTTAGGTTGGAAAATGTGTGAACAGATCTGACGCCATTATTTTGAAGTATCAACTTTTTAAATGCATTAGCCAGTGTCCAAATCCGAACAAGATGATGTCTGTGTTTAAAAATAATAAAAATGATAATATACGTAAATATAAATATATAAAAATTAGTAATTAAAAAAAATTGAATTTTATTTAAAAAAACTTATTGATTTTCAGTATATTGTTGAAAAGTACTAACTTTCAAAACATGTTTTATTATTTTCATGTTTGTAGAAAATTTGTTTTTTAGTAAAATTTACAAAACTGTATTATGTTGTTTTTCAAAATTGACTAAGATAAAAAATAGAAGAGTTCTACAAAAATCTGCTATAAAGTATATTCAATATATTTATTATGTTCAAAACCTGTGTTGGGAAAAATAACTGGAAATATTTAGTTGGTTATTTTCAGCCTTGTAAAGTTTGGAATCTATTATTTAAATTAATACACATGTAATAAATCAAAAGTTTTATATTGTGGGTGATTTATTTTACCTTCCTAAATACAATTTATAAGTATATAACATTACTTTCAGAGGACAAGTT